>PVLD010022509.1:0-29174 GCA_004027595.1 Dinomys branickii
GATCAACTGTTTGACTAAATTTGCATGTCTGTATATGGGTCCATACATCTACAATTCGAAGATATCAATGGATAAAGCAACAACTACTGTTGAGACCATATCACCTTGTGTATAGATTAGTTGTGATTGTACTATTTTCTATGATAATGGGTGTCTGTTTGTCAATATGTTTTTGTACTTTTATGTTTCTAAAATAAAAAAAAAAGAAAAACTTCACTTCTGAGACCTTCATTTTACAGTATCATTTTCTGAGCCTCCAAAATGATAACAAGCATACATTTCTTCTCGCATATTGCATGTGCCTTCGGTCACCAGAGTCCTGAACCATACCCTTTTCACTCCAGGGTAAAGAGAGCTCTCATCTGGAATACTATCGTTCTTGTGGCAGAAGAAAAAGAACAGGCATATACTTCTATGATGTATATTTAATAACTCACCGTATAGGAAGGAGCCCAAGAAGGGACTACATTGAGAAGCTTCTAATATTTTAAATAGTAACTTCAAATCCCACGACCTAAAGCACAAGTTTCTAAAAGATCACTGTAGCTAGTCCCATTAGATACATTTAAGTCATCTTCTTACTAAATTTATTATCACTATTTGGTGTAGAACATTGCTTCTTACTTCTAACAGGAGTTCATGTACATGACATTACTCAGTTCATACTCTTCTAATTTCACTTTAAGAATCAGAGTATATGTGACATATTGAGAAAAATCTTGGATTGCAATAGTGACAAATTTTTCATATATTAAAAGTTGTGCCCTTCATCATTCTAAGGAGACTACGGGTAATTCTCTCTTATGATGCTTGATCAATGATTTAGAAATAAGTCTGCTACCATGTTAATTACGTCATTCTCACTAAGGTCTGATTTTACCACAGTACTGGATCTTTTTTCATAGTATTTAACACTATATAAAAGTGTTGTGAATAATCTCAATCCATGTCATTTGCCCTTTTAATTTAATAGCAATTCTTATGTGAACAGCATATCTTAAACTATGACAAAATGATTCCTTGTTCTTTTTCTCCTGAAAGCATAAGCTCAGGATGTATTAAACAAGTAGTTTTTATAACCATAAAAGGCACAGCTTTGGAACAGGCGATGCTTCTCTTTTGATAGGTGTACAGCATAGCTCTTTCAAAATGCATCTGTGTAAAATTATGCATTTAGAGCTTATGGGACACAAAGTAGTATTTAGTGTGATTTAATTACATCATAACAAGCTTAAAAATATTTTTCTTTCAATTGTTTTGCTGAAAAAATCTATTCCTGGAGATTCTGATATTTTGGAGAACCTTTCTGTAATATATGCAGTCATATGCTGGTTGATATGTTGAGGCTGAGAATATTATTCCTGTGGAAAACACAGAACATACACCCTTGAAATCTATATTATTACCATTACAATTTAGGCCAAGTTTTATCCCCTTTCTTCTCTGCCTCCAATATCCTTAAAGTGAAGTAATTAGAGTAGATAATGTGCAACATCTTTTCTAGTGCTTTTTCCTTTTACTTACCATTTTATCACTGGTTTTTGAGAGCTTGTATTTTCATAGTTGGCTATGAATTGAGCCCTTGTCCTTCCCAAATGACATATCTGAGATTTCTTTTCCTGGAGTCATTTCCTGATCATCATTTCTATGGGAACCGTGTCAGCATTGTACATGAAAATGCCTTTCAATTCCCTCATTTATAACTAATAATTAACTGCAAAAAATTAAGCACTGTGCTCCAGTATAGCTTATAGTGTATAACATGTATGGATGCACTTAAAACAAAACCTCAAGGCACAACATATATGAGGGATACAAGAGTGTTATTGGATGGATATTGATCTAAACGTCAAAAGACCTAGCCCTAGTTTTGCCACTGATTGTTATATGACTTAATTAAGCCAATAGCTAAAATTAAGTCGGGGAAGGATGCATATTTGTTGACAACTCCTTTTTAGTTCTCAGTTATGCCTAAGATTATGCAAAACAATTACAAAGTGGCTCCCATTTGTACATTGGGAAAATCAAGAATGCAAAGTTGGAAAGTTTCAATTTAATCAAAGATTTGGGTGATTTTAGACTTCAGCAGCACTTGTATTTTCAAATTTCTGGGATTTTGTGATCCAATTTTCTCTTGCTGTCTTGTACGCATGTAATCTTCTGGCACTTTCAAAACATTTTAGTTATTTTCTGCTTTCCAAAAGTAACATAATGACTGATGTTTTCTATGTTCACTAGGAAAGATTTTACATTTCATTTTAGATTTTTGATTAATTTGCATTCATTTGGATCTTTTTTATTTTTGTTTAGACTTTAGAATAAACTGTTTAGATTGCTTATGATTGGTGTAGTCCATAAATTTTATCTGAATCTGTTAAACAAGTTGAGACCAGCTGTGAACTGATTAGCTTTCAACAGTTTGCCTCCTTTTCAGCTGTCTGCGGCCATGGTGCAGCTGTAATTATGATTAGTGATGAGGTGAGGGTAGAGAATTGTTAGGAAAATTTCAGACATGATAAGGGTGCCTGGTGAAACTGCTTCCTGTGGAAGCTTGAAGATGAAGAAAAGTCAGGGAAGTGAGTGACGAAAGCACACTGAGCCCCTCCGACTGGGAGAGGAATTACACTTTCATGGAGCAGTAACGGTGCTGGGTTCAGGTTCCAGGAAAGCTGGTTGGAAATTAATTGGAAAGTCAAGGAAATGCTCACCAGTGGGGCCCCGTCATTCTTACTGGCACTAAAGCTACATAACGCCATTCTTCTCTATATTGTACTTTCAAGCGGCTATATTTTAGTTGATAATTGTGAAATTATCATTTCCTTAATTCCAGCTATGCAAGGTTTCTGTCTTAGTATTTGAAACATGCTCCTGTGAAAAAATCTACAGAAGCAAAATACACATTTGCATACATGAAAACATTTGGCTGCCTCATTATGGGAAAAGAGTTATTTGCATGTTCATTAACACCTGACCTCAACAAAATCACAAGGAAGCAGTAGTGTACTACTGCTGAGTGCGTGACCACCATATATGACCAACTACTTTCCCTAGTCTCAGATTACTATTCTGTAAAATGGACACACTATTGTACTGTCTACTTACTGCTGCTTTAGGAAATACATGAATTAATGCTTTAAAATAATTCAAATAATATTTTCCTATACTGGGGCTCAGGACACATTTCTCCAAAATATGGTTGTAGAAGACCACAATATACTAACTCAAAAAATATATATTTTTGGTGGCGTTTTTGCTGATTATTTTGATACGCTTCAGACAAAGTAGTTGTAGAAAGTGGTCCTTTTCTAAAACAAAATTATGTCTGTCAAAAAATATTCCATAGCCTGGTGTTGTGGCCTGTAATCCCACCTACTCTGGAGCCTGCAGCAGGAGGACTGCAAATTGTAAGCCACTTTGGGCAAGCTAACACGACATTATCTAGAAAAATAAAATAAAACAAAATGAGATAAAGCAAAACAAAATAAAGTGAAATAAAATAAAACAAACAAGATAAAATGGGTTGTGGCTGTATCTCCGTGATACAACATTCATACGTGAGGACCTAGGTTCAGTCCAGATCACTGCAAAAAAAAAAAAAAGAAAATCATTACTAAAGAAAGAAAGCTGCCCCAGATAGTATTTATTACCCAAGAGATGTTAAGGAATGTTTATTTGTATAACAAGACCACCCTTATTCACCATACATTTACTCTTCTTACCCTCTCATAATTTGTGCCTAAAATTTCCCAGAACCCCCAAACTCCTGTTCCTTTCCATAGTTTAAGATGCGACACAAACTTCTGTCTCTTTTATGGAATTTTTTTTTTTTTTGTCCCTTTGTCAAAAATCTGATGGCTGGAGGTGCGTGTGGGTGTCTCTGTATTTTCTGTCCTGTTCCACTGATGTTTGTATTTGTTGTTGTCAACATTGAATGTGCGTGTGCGTGTGTGTGTGTGTGTGTGTGTGTGTGTGCTGTCACCGTGTGTGTGTGTGTGTGTTGTCACTATGTGCGTGTGTGTGTGTGTGTGTGTGTGTATGTGTGTTGTCACCATGCATTGCAGTCTAATATGACATCAAGAAGTGAAATACCTTCAGAATTGTTTTATGGCTCTGGAATATTTCAGAATTTCTGTATCTTTTGAGTTTCTATATGAATTTCAGGGTGGCTTTCTCTAGATTGGTAAAGAATGCTGATATTTTAGTAGCAGTCACATCATTCTCCAGATAACTTTTGATGGAGTTTGGTTTATGGTTGTTTTTATTAACTTTATTGGTAAAATTTCAGTATACATATTGAGCACATTCATCATAGGGAATTTGTACCTATGCATGATATATCTTGGCACCTCTTTTTTCCCCCATTCCTCTTCTCTCCCTTCAATCCCTCTTCCCATCCTTATTTATAAAGCTTTGTTTCCATTTTGTCCTTTTTTTTCTTATTTTATTTCTTTTCCCTTTCTTCATTCCCCCTGAGAGGGAAATGAAGGAAGAGAATATGGTCTTTTTAACAGTACAAATTCTGTTGATCCATGAGCAATTGAGTTCACTTCTAATATATTTTAATTTTTTTCAGTTTTCACTAATTTTCATGTTTCATCTTTTTATTGGTACATATTTGTAGTATATAATGATTATTAATCTGAGGGAACTGATACATGTACATGGCATTTCTTAGTTCTTTTATGTGCGCTCCTTCCCTCTCCCTCCCCACTTTAAAACATTCTGGAAATATGACAGCCTCTTTAATAAAAGCCAGTGGAAACCTGGATAGACGCATTCAGATGACAGAGATTAGATTCCTATCTTCCATATTTTATTAAAATGAAAATGATTCTGAGATTAGATGTAAGTCTGGAAACTTAAAATCTGTTGGAGGAAAATATACAGGAAACCTTAGAAGTTGTAGCCACAAACATAGACTCTCTGAATAGCAACTGATAGCACCAGACATAATATAATGACTCACCTAGTGGGACTCCATCAAATTAAAATGCTTCTGCACAACAAAGTAAAGAGTCGACGGACTGAAGAGGCACCCTACAGAACGAAGAAGAGCAGAACTAGCTACTCTTCTGGTAGAGGATAATCATGTCTTATCCAAAATGATTAACACCAGTAAAAGAAAAATCCCAACCAAAAACAGGGTAAATTAATTGAGCAGGTCATTCTTAAAAAGAGAAGTAAAAATATCCAATAAGTCTATGAAAAAATATTTAACATCTTTACCAAATATGCAGTTGCTAATGAAAACAATGAGATTCCATTCCATACCAGTCCAAATGCCTAACGTTAATACAAAAACACTGACTATTGCCAAGGGTAAGAGGGAATCATCCCCTCCTGCACTTTTGATGGGAAGTAAACTTTTACAATCAGTATGGAAATCAGCACAGATTTCCTAACAATAAATAAATAAATAGCATTTGATTCAACTATAAGAAAATGTCAAACGGGTGATACAGGAGACCATAATGTTAACAAAATAAACCATTTTCAGAAGGTTATGTATCACATTCCCTTTTATATGAACAATTTAAAAATAAATGAGTCAAAGTGGGCATAAAACTAGAAAATCAACTTACTGAATTGAGGAAGTGAATCTGGGAATGGGAGAGGTAAAGTTTGTAATCAGATGAAAATATATCAGATAGCTATATCTATATATCAAAACCCAATCTCAATATTATGTATTACCAATTTTGTTGTGAATTTTTTAAAAAATGTTTCACACAATGAATGTGACTGTTGAAATGAAGAACCAAAGATACAAGGAAAGTTGATAATTTTTTTCTAAATATTCTATTAAAAATGGACCACTCTACTATATTGCCGTTAGAAAAAGTACATTGGTGGAATGATAATCAACTGAGGAGAAAGAACCTCATGTGATCACAATTTCCATGTTCTCCCTAGCTTCTCTGTATAGCATTTCTTCTCCTTTGGTACAGTAAAAGACCCTTGTAGAATGAGTGTAAGATGACATACTTTCACATGAAGTAGGCCACAAAATTTCTTTGTGGCTAGTTTACATAGAAAAATGATGAAGAAAGTCAGAGAGGTATTTCCAGGTTGTGACTTGGGGATACAAGAGTTTCACTGTCCATGAACTTAAGAAGTTAAATGGTAGTTTATATATCTAGCTTTGAGGGTGAAAGTGAATCAGGAGAAATGTTATTAGAGGAAAGCTGAAGAAATATTCCTTCTGAGGCCCTTCCCAACTCCTTACTTTCAAAGTTCTCAGTCTACCAGAGAAGTACTTTGTGGTGCTATATTATGATCTGTAATAGTTTTCCCCTGTGGAATTTCTATAGTAGTTTCACAAAAATTAAGGGTTTGACACTGGATATGAACAAGACAGTTGGGTTAGTAAATGGTGATAAAATATTCATAAAATGATCAAAGCAGCAATAAGACTGAGAATAGGCAAACAGAAATGAGGGAACCGAAGAATATCAAACAATCCAAGCTCATAAGGACAAGTATAAATCATTCATTCATTTACTCTTCACTTAATAATTTTTCAGTAAATCACATGTCACAGATACACAAGGGATACAACCCAATGGCCAATCAGACACATTATCTAGCACCATGAATTTGACAACAGCATATTCATAGATCTAAATTGTAATCAAAGCACAATTAATATAGTAAAATAAATCTGTTAAGTTATCAGAGAGAAGGTGCATAAGAATGGTGAAAATCAAATTATTTTCTAAAGGAAAAAGAAATTGTGCCCTGGGGAATAGAACTTTTTTTTTAAATTGCAAAAGAAAACAAACCAGTCATTTAAGTCTCACATTTTGCTGGACTGCCACAAATATGCACATAAGTAAATGTTTTTGTTTCCTAATCATTTGTCTTGCCTTCAGTCTAATTCATAACCTAGCCAAAGAACTTGAGGGTAGCAGAGTGTCATTTTTCATTCCCTTATTGTTATAATAGACTTCAGTCTATTGTTGCAACTTATTATGCGACAAAATGTTTTGAAAGGCAGGACTGTGGTCTGTTTATGGGCGTCTTATTTAATGTAAGAAGCGTTTAGCATATTTAACTTTATTCATATGGCTTAGTTATGTCCTGTTTTCTTTCCTCTCTATCGGTGCCCCCTTTGGCTCTGCTTTGGGAAAGCTGGGACTCTTTGAGAGTTACCGGGGACCCACCTGGGATCCTACCAACTGTTCTGGGTAGTGAATGTTCCACATACATTACTCCCGATGTATGTAAGAGGAATGAGTGAATTGTTATTATTAATTATTATTATTATTAATCTTTGTTGAGGAAAAGTCTCACTTCAGGTCACTGCCGCTCACTGGCACTGGGGAAAGGTTCATGTACGGGTGACAATTAGTTCTACCCTGTTTTGTTTTGGGCTCCTCTGAATTCCTGTGTAGGATCTGTCTCACTTCATGGTGCCCAGTTGGAAGGATAGAGCTACTGTGTGTCTATTCAATTTTTCAGGCCATCACTGAAGGGCTAACTCCCTCCCTGAGACTGATTCTCTCCCAAGATGGCAGGATTGGGTCTGGGGCAGAGGAATCGCACACCAGAAGAGTAGTCTGGTTTCTACTACTAATGCACCCGCTAATCAGGGACTCTAGTGCAGCTGGATTGATTTTCTTTTATCCTCCCATTCTAGGCTTTATGTTGTCCCCTCGCCTCTGGGTAACTGACTTTTATTTCAGTACCAATTGCCATCCTCCCCTGATCAATTCCATTTCTAGGTTGTTCAAGATGAGGCTAATCATGCGACAATGTTATTTAAAGTTTTAATTCTCACTATGAGCAAATAGATGTTATTACCCAGTGATAAAATTAAATAAATTACAATATATTGTCAAGAATATTCTAAATATATGCAGATTTATAGAAGCAAGTAAAACAAGCTCCTCCAGAGAGAGAAGGGACAGGTAACCTTATTCTGAAGCATTCATCTTTTCCATTGTTAACTGTTTTAGAGGTTTGATTTCCCTGGATTCTAAAATTCCAAGCTCATGCCTGTACTATAGTGGATTGAAGTAAATGTGTGCACTTCACATGCACACTTTGGGTTATACCTGATGCCAGTATGTGCACAAGGCAAAGATTGAATACATTTTGGGAGATGAGTAGCTGATAACCTTTATAAATGAATTAACTTACTGCATGCAGTTTGACAGAATGAGTCATAGCCTAGGACTTTCTTTGTTATTTATTTTTCTTAGAGAAATAGCTTTCCTCAGAAAGCATGGCTACTAAATGTGACTATTTTGAAGTCAGGCCACCAGGTTTTCACTTAAGGCCTCAGTACGAGACAACTGGATTATTTGGATTACAATCTTTAGGCATCCTGCCATAGTCAACTGCCAAGAGCTGTGATTTAGGGAATGATTATTTCAAGTATGTATTATATGTCTCATTTGTACAAATTTTGCAAACTAGTGGTTAAATATAATTTTCTATAAGTTTAGTCAGCAAAGTTTTCTTCAAAAAATTCTACATTTGTGGAATGACCCTGAATGGCAGATTGTGGAAGAAATAGTAAGGGAGGAAAAGAAATTTATAGTTTGATTTTTCTCTTAACCATCCTCTAATCCAAACATAAATATACAAATTCATGTCAAACCACATGTGATAGGAAAAACTCCAAAGGGGCCCTCGTGGTGTACTTTCCCTGGTGTTACTTCCGTGATTATGCTACAAGGCAAAAGAGATTTTGCAGGTGTCATTAAATTTACAGATAAACTGACAGCAAATTGGAGATATTATTGAACTTACCCTAACCTAATGATATATTGCATTTTAAGGTAAAAAGAAATCTCCAAATTATACATAAAGAGCCTATCAGAGATTGAAAACACATGGAGATTGAGGCCAATTTGCTAAATTGAAAATGAAACAATTGATGAAAATAAAACAGAAGTCTCAGTCCTACAACCATGAGGAAGTACGATTAGGCAAGCACTTCAATATGCTTAAAGGAGGACTCTGAAGTTCATATGGGAAGATAGTCCCAAGCGACACATTGATTCCTGCCTTGAAAAACTGTGATCAAAGAATATTTTATAAAGAAATCCAGTGCAGCTGTAGAATGGTAGGCAAAGGACAAAAAACTAGACAGGGTCACACAGGAACCCGCTTGCTGTGGTAAACTGAAGGTTTTCTGTTTTGATTTGTGCTTTAAAACAAAGAACTAACATAATCAAATCTACATTGAGTTTGCTGGATAGAGTATGGATTGCCTGTGGGTGAAAAATTGAGTTGGAAAAAGAAATTACTATTGCAGTACACTAGACAGGGCAGCATAGTAGCTCAGTCAGGGTGATAACATTGTAAAAGACCCAAAGAAACGATAAGATAATGCATGTGTACATAGCTAACTACATAAAATGTGTCTCATAAAAAAAAGTCTAAACAGGGCATGGTGGTTCATGTCTATAATCCCAGAACTCAGGAAGCTGAGGCAGGAATATCTTTGTGAGTTCAAAGCCAGCCTCTGCTACAAATTGAGTTCAAGACCAGCCTGAACTGCATAGTGAGACCCTGTCTCAAAAAGACAGAAAAGAAAAAGGAAAGTCTAAATGATGATCTGTGATAGATGTTGTATTTTTTAAGGATGAGAGACAGTCTTCATAGAAAAAGTTGGATATGAAGTGAACTCACAAGGATTTGTGTTTGATTACAACAAGTAGAGAAAAGGATAATTAATACTAGGCCAGAAGTTCTCAAATTTGGGAGAACACTGGATTACTGGGCTGCCTTTAAATATTAGTAATAGTAGACTGATGTAATTTTTGTGGGAGCTATTTGGGTAAACTGAGATTGTTAAAAAGTTCCTCAAGCATTTATAATGAGCGCTAGGATTGAGCACATTGGTCCAGGCAGAAGGAGTTATATGAACATAGGCATGGACTGGGAAACAGTTACTGAAGAGTAAATGATTCTATCTAGCCAAAGCAGGGCAAGTATGAGAAATAAAGAGGTTTCAAAGTTGTAAAGCAGGAGTTTCAAATTGGCATCATATGACTATATTGTAGTACTAGGCATGTTTTGCTTGACCTGAGAAGTGGGATTTCTGGTAATTGTTCCATTGATGAGCTTGTGTTTATTTAAATTGAACCCATTTAGGCAACCATTGGTCTCATTTTTTCATAGGTCTCACAGTTCTTTATTGCTTTATATCAGGCTTGGTTTAGTGCACTCACTGAAGATATTCCCCTGGCCTCTACATGTATTTAATTCCTTCATTTTTAATGCATCTTTGGAGAAGATTGTGAAGGCCAGAGTAGTTTGTTTTTATTTTCATAGACAACAATATATGCCAAGAACTCTTACATTTTGAAATATGGGCATGTGTAGCTATTGAAGGTTTTGGAGCATGGAATATTTGTCCATAATATTTAACATAGATGGAAATAGAAAGAAGAAGGAAACAGACACCAATTAGGTAATATTGCAGTAGTCTAAACAAAAAAATAATTTAGGATTGAATAAGAGTATATTTAGTAGCAGTATAAAAGAAAGTAGAGACTCACAAATGTGGTGTCTCTAAGACAGTAATTTATCACAGATTGTGGAGAAGAAAAATCATGGAAAATGGATTGAGGTTAAATAGAAAAAGTACAAATCTTAATTTTTTAGTGAAATTCTCCGTTTATTTCAGCAAACTACAGAAATGCGATTAAAGTTTCAACACTCCTGGATAGATGATATTAAAGAAGTGTTTGTTGCACACAGAGTCCCTAAGAATGTCTTCAAAGGATTGAAGCAGCAATTGCTATGCTATATTTTAACTATATTTGAAATAAGTATCTGTTAACCATTTATATATACCAGACCCTGAGATACATTCTGCAGAATCAATAGCAAAATAAAAAAATTTGAGAGAAATTTTCATAGATGATTGTACAGAAATCAATAACAGATTGCGTGAATGGTCTGAGGAAGAGAAAAGATTCAAAAATGATTGCCAAGACTCTGGATTACATAACCAGGAGGAAACCATCACCTGTGATGCAGTAGTGTGGAGTTGACCTAACGTTCTCGAGAAAGGTGATGAACTCTGCTTTGGACAAATTAATGTTGAGATGTTTATCAATATGCAAGAGGTGCTGTCAGGCAAGGAGTTTCATTAGTGAATCTTGAGGTTTCTGCATCAGATAAATTTTCTTCCTTCCCTTCTGACCAAATTCCCCTGTCAACTTCTTAATGTCAGTATCCTGCATTGTCAGTTCTCTCATACAGTGTTTAACACTATGCTCTGCTTTCTTCTGGAAACTCTTCCCTTTCTGCATCAATATCACCTTTATGTGTCTTTCCCTTGTATCTTTTCTTTCTTCTTTTTCTTCCATTTGTTTAGGTAAAAATCTGATTATAAAAACATAAAACTTTAGAAAACACAGTGGAAGTATATAGAGTAAAAATTACAAATCATATTTATGTACCTCTCAAAACATTTTAAACAAATCAGAGGGCATATATTTCCAGAATTTGTAAAGTATCTATAAATATATGGATTAACAAGGAAACAGAATTTTAAATAAGGTACTTCTCAGCTCAGTTTGGCTGAAATTCTAAAACAGAAAACAATTGCCAAGTACCCTTACATTTTAAAACAAGGTGCCATATTACTAATGTAGGAGTAGAATTATCTTCACTCACTTTATGACTTAATAAAAGAGGTTAAGAATTCATTAATAGGGGGCTGGGGATATAGCTCAGTGGAATAAGTGCTTGCCTAGCAAGCGCAGGGTCCTGAGTTCGATCCCCAGTACCGCAAAAAAAAAAAAGAATTCATTAATAGAGTGGTAAAAAAAAATTGCAGAGTGGTGAGTTCCAGGACCTCAGCTTCTCCAGGATATAGTACTCAGAGTCTGGAAAGCAACAGCCCATACAGGAACCAAAGTAAGTGCAGGGCACAGGGAAACCATGTGGGAACTGACAGAGGAGAAGGAAATAGGATTTACTGCTATAGAAGAAATACCACCACAGCCTGGAGACTGCACAGTTTAGCAAGGGCAGCTCTGTAACTGACCAGGAAGTAGGGGAGGCAGTGAAAGCAACTTTGCACATCACTGAGAGATGGAGATCTGACTTGGACCAGGATAGTCTTGTGCAGCTAAAGGCAGTAGTAAGAACACACCACACTGTTTCCTAAGCACCGTACATCCCTAAGTCAGCAGTTGGTGAGTAAGCTAGAGTGGTACCTGACACACAGTCAAGCAGAGGAACAGTATTGGCTCGGCGGGGTCACTATTTCATTACCAAGGGCTTGAGGCTTTAACTCCAACAGACAGCAGAATAGCCGACGCATCACTTCACTGCTGGAATGGAGGAAGGGGCCATCCAGTCAAGGTAGACAGTCAGGAGTTGGACAACAGATCTGTTGGTCACCAAAAGCCAGTCTTAGCCCTACTACAAAGGACTGGAAGCATTGCCTTCTCTGTGACCAGCAGTGCAACCCAGCAAACAGCCTTGGCCAGCAGTGGGACAAGGGCCCTGCCCCTGCAATATTGGTCGGGTTAGTTAGTAGGGTTAGTTAGTAAAGATCCCATTTTTGACAAGAGAGCTAACACAGAACTGGAAGCACCAGAGGAATTTTACTTTCTTTCCTCTACGGGGTACTTGTTTAGGTTTAGACTTTTGTTTGGTATCCTATCTTTCTCATTGCTCAATTGTCTTACTGGTTTTTTTGATATTTTTCTAGGAATGAATATTGTCTCTGCTCTTTCTGGTTTTCCTCTATATTCTTATTTTGTCCTTCATTCTTCCTTTTCTGTCTTGTTCAGCTTTTTTTTTTTTTTTTTTTTTTTTTTTTTTTTTTTTTTTTTTTTTTTTTTTTGGTGGAACCAGGGATCGAACTGAGGACCTTGTGCTTGCCAAGCAGTCACTTAATCCACTGAGCTACATCCCCAGCCTTTCTTCAGCTTTCCAAAGTTTGGATGATCATTATTTGTCCTTAACCTTGTTTCTACTATATTTCCTTTCAGTTATTCATCTGTTTTATCCCTATTCATCTTAAATTCCCCTTCCCTACAGGATAAAATCACCCTATCAGTGGGAAAGTCACTGCATACAAGTTCCTGGTTTATGTTGAATGTGATTATATAACAATAGATCTTGCTCCTATGGTTAGAGATAGCAAATTAACAGTTACAATAGTTTGGCAATTTCTAGGTTGTGCTTGGTGATGTTGTTATTGCTAATTGTACTACTTTAGTCAGGATGCCATACCTGTTGTAATCAGTTGTTCATCCTTTTAGACAATACTGTGATAGTATGCAGTAATAGCCATCTAAATAGTCAGTACCAAAGGACTATGTGCTGAGCTAAGCAGATAGCAATTTCTCATCCTTAACAAAGTAGGAAGATAGGATCTTGGAATAGACACGAAGACCAACACCAATCTATACCTACAAGACATGTCAGAGGAAAAGACATTTCCTAGAAAAGCCCCAATACCAGTGATAAAGCTACGTACTGTAAAAAATACAAGAAACAATACTCACAAAAATATTAACATTCAAAAATAGAAAATGACAACATGCAGAAGCAAAATGCAACCCCAGATTTCCAAGCCATCCAGAACTAATCCAGGGGACAACGAGATAGAAGAAATCAAAAGCCACTTACCAGAATTTTCTAAAATCATAACAGAAGTAAAAAACATGTATATGAGGCTATACAAAATATTAGAACAGAAATAATCTCTCAGGGAAAGAAAAGAAACAATGACCATGTTGAAGTATATGCTCAACAAATCTAGGGTGGAAATAGATATAAAAAATATATTACATACTGTTATCTTCAGTGAAGTTGCTCAGTCCACCAGACATAAGAATGTAAGATTGATCAAACAATCAAAGGCAGTAGCAAGTAATAAAAAGAAAAACTGGAAATGATACAGAGCTTCACCAGACAAGATGGTAGGAGTTTGTTGTTTTTATGTTGTTTTGATTTTGTTTTCACTGTTGTTTTGTTAGTTTTCTTAATTTTTAAAAAATAGAGGAGCACATAAAAATAATAGAAACCATGAATGCCCAACACAGGAAAGAACCCATGAAACCATAGAAAGCATTTAGCAATCCATGAAACAGATTCAAACAGATACCCGGGAAATTAAAACTTCCATTAAAAGTTTGCAAAACTGAAAGAACAAAAGTGAATGCAGAATATCAGACCTAGAAAACAGAATCTAGGTTATTGATCATAAAAGAAATATCTCATAGATCTCTGGGACAGCAAGGTCTGTGAGAGAATTGTGAGTCTGTACTTTGCAATTCCTCCACTAATCCTGGGACAGCACATTCTGCAAGGGGAGTATGGGTCTGTGAGGAGTAGGAGTCTGTGCTCTGTGCTTCCTCCATTATTTCTGTGACAGCACAGCCTGTGAGAGAAGTCAGGATCTGTAAGAGGAGTGTGAGTCTGTGCTCTGTGCTTCCTACATTATCTCAGGGAAAGCAGGGCCTGTAAGAGGAATATAAGGACACTTGCCTTTCTTGAGTAGACTGACTGGAACCCCAAGACCTGAGACCCATGACAACAGCCCAGCCACAGGTACACCAGTGCACACATGCCTTTTGGAGTGTGGAGTAATTAGCAATACCAGCAATATGGAAGTGTCTGAAGCAGCAGCAGAGAGTCTCCAGTTTAACTCTGGAGAACTCCACCAACAGAAATCCATACCAGTCCCCACATCCGGAGGCTAAGATCACCTCCATACCCAGCACATTTCTGGGATTAAATATGGACACTTTCACAGAGCTATAAACACCACAGGTATTTTGCTACTTTCATTCTCTCTTGTTTGTCTGATTGGCTATCCTTTTCCTGTTTACTTGAATGACATCTTGTTTTGTTCTGTATTCCATAGTTATTTTTGTATTTGGGGTTTTTCTCTCCTCTCTTTTTCTAGTCTCCGTTTCTCTTCTCTTTTCTTTTTTGTTCTATTTCTCTTTCTTCCTCTTTTCTTCAGTGTTTATGTTTCTTACCTTTGCTTTTCATTCTCTTCTATAGACTCTGTCTCTTTCCTCAACTACTTTTTGAATTTAAATGCTCAAGTGAGTAAGCATTGTCTCTGCCCTTTCTGATTAATCCTTTAAATTCCATTCCATGCTTACCCTCTGTGTCCTCCAGTTTCCCAAATCGTGAGTAATCATCCTTCAATAGCCAGTCTTAACTATATAATATTTGATATCACTTATCAGTTTAGCCTATCTGCCACCCATCTTAATCCCCCTTACTCAGATACTTTCAAAATCACCCAAATGACAGGAAAAATCACTGCATACAAGTGCATAGTATATGTTTGATTTTGTTGTGTAATTTTAGGGTTTTCTCCTTTGGTCAGAGGTAATAGGTTAATGGTTACCATAGTGTATCAGCACTTAAACTGTACTTGAAACTACTGTTATTAGAAATTGTACTATTTTAGTCAGGATATCATGCATGTTATAAACAGTTTTTCTCCCCTGTATGAGAACACTGTGATTGTATGGGGTCATAATCATCACTATAGCCTACTACCAAAAGATTAGGAACTGAGCTATATAGTAATCTTCTATCATTTACAAATTGGGAAAGTAGGGTCTGGGGAGAGCTATAATAAACCACTTACATCTAGAAGAAAACTTTGAGGAACAGACATCCTTGAGGGAATCCTCAATACCACTGAAAAAGTTGTACATCATAAAAAATAGGCAAGTATACATGTAGAAAGCAAAATAAAAAACAGAAAATAGAAAATGACAAGATGCAGAAACAAAATGCAACACCAGACCCCAGCCTACCCACAAGCCCAGAACACAAAGAGATGCATGAAATTAGAAGTCAAACACAGGAATTTTCTGAAATGATAGCAACAAAAGTGCAAAAACAAGTGGAAAAGACTATGGAGAAAATAATCTCTCAGGCACAGAAAAAATGCTTAAAACCAAACATATTACAGAAGATATACATAAAAGAATAGATGAGCCTTGAAAAATGATGGAAACAAATAGCGAAGAGCACAAGAAACAAATGGAATGCATGAAAGAGACCCAAATAGAAATCCAAGAAATTAAAACTTCCATTGAAATTATATGCAAAAGGTTCAATGAAGGAGAGGATAGGATTTTAGATCTAAAAGACAGAAACGCAGCTGGTGGTGGTAATGAAAAGAAAGATATCTCAAAAATAGCAAGAAAGCAAGAAAATGAATCCAACAGCTACAAGATGAAGCAAAGAAAATAACATAAGGTTGATTGGGGTCAATGAGAAAGCTAGAGACCACACAAATGCCATTAAGCAAACCTCCTCACAGAAGTAATTGCTGAAAACTTCCCACGTGTGGATAAATAATTTGATATGCAAGTAAAATGAGTCATCTAAAATTACAAAGAGTCATGACCAAAATAAAACTACATGAAGACACATAACAATCAAGATTTAAGAAATGCAGCACAAGAATAGAATAGTAAAAACTGTTAGAGAAAGAAACAAATTACCTATAAAGGAAAGCTTATCAGAATCACGGCAGACTTCACACAAACCCTCAAGTCAAGAAGACCTTGGAGTGTAGTGTTTCAAGTCCTGAAAGAAAACTTCCAACCCAGATTGATGTACCCTGCAAAACTATTTTTCAAAATTAATGGAGAAATAAGATACTTCCATGACAAAGAACAACAAAAGAGATTTATGAATGTCAAAACAATGCTACAAGAAGTACTGAAAGATGATCTAGATGGAGATAAAAGTGGCCACTATTCCAAGAACAACAACAGAAAGAAACCACCAGACAGGGCAAGCAAATAAACAGAGGGGAAATTAGGGAACCAACAGCAGGAAAATACCATAACCAAGATAAGCCAATGCATATCAGTTATAACCATCAATGTAAATGCCCTCAATTCACCAATCAAAAGAAAGAGACTGAAGGAGTGGATCAGGAAAGAAGATCCAACAATATACTGCATGTAATAAACACATTTAACACAAAAAGAAATTCATAACCTGATAATAAATAATCTTCCATAAAACAGAAACCCAGAGAAAAGCAGGGGTAGCTATTCTGTTTGCAAACAATGTGAACCTCAAACCAAGAATGATAAAAAGAGACCAAAAAAAGTTCACTACATACTTGTTAAGGGAGAAGTTCAAACAGAAGAGCTAACAACCATAAATACATATGCACCAAACAGAGGAGTAACCAACTATATAAGACAATTATTAATAGATATGAAAATTCAAATAAACAATAACACAATTGTAAGTGAATATCTCAATATCCGATTGTCATGAAGAGATAGAGAAACTAGACGAAAAATTAGCAAAGAAATATTAAAACTAAACCAAAACTGTGAACAAATGGACTTAGTAGATGTTTTGAGACTGTTCCACCCAAGATTATCAGAATACACATTTTTCTCAGTTGCACATGGAATATTCTCAAAAATACATTGTATACTAGCCCACAGAGCATGTTTAAGTAAATGCAAAGGGTTTGAAATTATCCCATGCATATTATCTGACCATAGTGCAGTGAAATTAGAAATTAACAGCAAAAGAAGGCACAAAACCTCCATAAACATAAGAAAATTAAAGAATACCCTCCTAAGCAATCAATGTATCACAGATGAAATAAAGGGAAAAAATTAAACAATATCTACAACTGAATGAAAATACAGGTACTACATGTGGGAACTTATGGGATGCAATAAAAGAAAACCAAAGAAGGAAATTTGTAGCAGTAAATCAGGAAAACAGAACAAACACAAACAACTTAATGGTATACCTCAAGCTTCTTGAAAAAGAAGAGCAAGACATACCCAAAGCTCATACAAGTGAGGAAATTTTAAAAATTAGAGCACAGTTTAAAATGCTGAAGATCAAAGAAGTAACACAAAGAATTAATGAATTGAAGAGTTCATTCTTTGAAAATATAAATAAGATTGATAAGCCCTTAGCCTCATCAAAAAAAAAGATGACAAAACTCAACTTCATGCAATAAGGAATGATAAGGGTGAAGTTTCTACAGACCCTGGGAAATTTCAGAAGATCTTCAGTATCTACATAGAAAAACTTACTTTTATAGGATGGAAAACACAGAAGAAATGGACAGAATCATATATATATATATATATATATATATATATATATATATATGAATTCACAAAGCTGAATCAAGAAGACATAAAAATTCTGAATAACCCAATATCAGTTAATGAAATTGGAAAGGTAACTAGAAACTTACCAACAAGGAAAAGCTCAGGTCCTAAACAATGCACTGCTGAATTCTACAAGAAATTTAAAGAAAATTGCTATGATTTGTATCTAGATGTCTCCCCAAAGCCTCATATAATCATGGGGTGGGCTTTGAGAGTTTTGACTAATTTGCATTCCAATGCTGAGATTACAGGTGTGAGTGCTATGTTCGTCCTAGGGTTGGTATCCTGAATAAAATAATAAGGGAGAGAAAAAGTGTAGGCAGCCTGAATACAATATAAGGGAGGGGAAAAGGCTTCCATGGCTCCTACCATTTTTCTCTAGGTGCTTTTGCTGTTTTCTGCCACCATGAACAGTTGCCCTCTGCCATGTGCCACTCTGCCTTGGAGCCAGCTGAGTATGGACTGAAACATCCAAAAATTGGGAACAAGTTAAGCCTTTCCTTCCTTAACTCTTGGCATTAGGCATTTTGCCTCAGCAGTGAGAGAAAAGTAACAAGATAAAAAGCTAATGTGAATACTCTTAAAGTGTGTAATTAAATTCAAAGTGAAGCAATACTCCCTAACTCATTCCTGGATGCAAGTATTAACCTGATACCAAAACCAGAGTAAGACCCAATTTAAAAAAAGAACTACAGGCCAATCTCTCTAAGGAACATACATGCAAAAATCCTCAGTAAGATATTATCAAACAGAATTCAACAAATCATCAAGAAAATTATACAGCATGACCAGGTGGGATTTATCCCAGGAATGCAGGGATGGTTCAACATAGGAAAATCAATAATTGAAATACACCATATCAACAGAGTAAGAGACAAAAATCACAAGATCATCTCAATAAATGCAGAAAAAGCTTTGGATAAAGTCCAGCACACATTCATGATAAAAACCCTACAGAAAATGGGAATAGATGGTCTTTATCTCAATGTGATATAAGCCATATATGACAAAAAAAATAGCCATCATAACAAATGGAAAAAAAATTGAAAGCTTTCACTCTAAAATCAGGAACAAGAAAAGAATGTCTACTATTACCACTCCTTTTCAACATGGTTCTGGAAACATTAACCAGAGCAATTAGACAAGAGAGAGAAATAAAAATGCAAGGATAGAAAAGGAAGAAGTTAAATTATCACTATTTGCAGATACCATGATACTCTTCATAGAAGACCCCAAAAACTCCACCAAAAGACAAACAGAGTTAATAAGCAAATTTAATTGCTTGTCTGTATACAATGTCAATATTAAAATTGACGTCATTGATCATTTGAGAGATGTACCATTCTTCTACACAAACAACAAAGTAATTGAGAGAGAAACTAGGGAAACCACACCCTTCACAATGACATTCAAATAATAAAATACTTAGGAATCAATCTAAAAAAGGAAGTAACAGATCCATACATTGAATATTATGGGAGTCTGAATAGGAGATCAAAGAGGATATCAGTAAATCGAAAGATATCCCTTCCTCATGGATAGGAAAAACCAACATTGTGAAAATTGCTATACTCCCAAAGCTGTTATACAGATTTAATGCAATCATGACCAAAATACCTTTAACATACCTCACAGAATTAGAGAACTTTCTTAAAATTCATTTGGAAGCAAAAGAGACCTACAATAGCCAAAGTTATCCTGGGCAATAAAGGCAAGGCAGGAGGCATTATAGTCCCTCACTTGAAATTATACTACAAAGCTACAGTGATAGAATCAGCATGGTACTTTCATTAAAACAGACCTGAGGACCAGTAGAACAGATTAGAAGATGTGGACACAACTAAAAACACTCAGCCACCTTATCTTTGACAAAGGGGTGAAATATGTTCACTGGACAAAAGATAGCCTCTTTCATAAATGGTGCTGGAAAAATTGGCTCTCTACACACTGATAACAGAAGCTAGACCCATGTCTATCACCATGCACTGACATCAAAATGGATCAAAATCTAAATATTAAAACAGAAATACTAGATCTACTGGAAAATAAAGTCAGTGGAAATCTTGAAGAAATAGGCTTAGGTAGAGACATTATGAATAAAAACTAACCTGCATGGGAAACACTTCAAAGAATCAATAGATGGTATCTTATCCTATTAAGAAGCTTTTGTATATGAAAAGAAATCACCAACAGAGTGAAAAGACAACCCACAGATGAAAAAAAGTTAGCTAAATCTCCGTAAGGCAAATAATTTTTATCTATAACATATGAATTGAAAAAAATTGTACCCTCCCAAATTCAAACACCCAATCCTAAGATGGCATTTCATATGAATGTGCACTTCTCGGATAAAAAAATCCAAATTGTTGGCCTATTATCCATTTCTGTCCAGGATGAACAAGTCCCAAAAACGAGGTACCCACGGATGAATAAAAAGTTAAAAGAAAAAGAAATACAGGAAAGATAATGTCCTGGGATCAGGGGGTTACAGTTCACCTGACTGTAGCCCCGAATCACCTTTTCCATAACCTTTTATTGAGATAAAACAAAAGAGGCACCTGGTTTTAGCAAACACAATACAACTCAATTACCATAGGCATGAGACCCGACCAGATAGCCATCCTGTCAACATTCTTTTTCTACATAACACAGCAAAACATTGCGCCAGGGCTTACAAAGCTGTTTGTTAGACTTCCTCCAGAACACAACAACCTAGGTCCGGTTATACCTAAGGCAATACATTAAAAGATTAACCAAAGAATGTCCCTCTCCACACCAAATAACAAATAAATTCATGAAAAATTGTTCAACATCATTGATCATTTGAGAGATGTAAATTAAAAAACACTGAGATTCTATCTCACCCCAGTAAGAATGGCTGTCATAAAGAAGCCAGTCAACAAAAATGCAAGAGGGGATGTAAGTGAGAAGGAACCCTTCTCTACTGTTGGTAGCACTGTAGACTATTGTAACCACTTTGGAAATCAGTCTAGAGATTCCTCAATAAACTACGAATAGAGGTCCCTTTTAACCCAGGTATTCCCTTTCTGGGTATTTTCCCAGAGGAATTAAAACATCATACCACAGTGATATATGTGCACCCATGATTATAGTAGCACAATATGTCATAGCAAAATCTTGGAAACAACCTACATGCCCATTAACCAAGCAATAAATAAGAAAAGATGCGGTATTTTTATACAATGGAGCACTATTCAGCTATAAAGAAGGATAAACTTGAGACATTTACAGGGAAATGAATTTGACTTGAGTCCATCCTCGTAAGTGAAATAAATCAGTCTCACATATATAAACATTGTATTTTTCTCCATAATGTAGGAAGCTGAAAGAGTACATAAGAGCCAAAATGTACAATAGATATTGTGAAATTGGGGGAAGCAGCTCAAAATGAAAAAGAAACCAAAATGATGGAAAGGAGAAAAGAAGAAAGGGAAAAGAAAAAAATATAGATGATAATTAAGATATACAACTAATTGCTATTAACTCACTGAAAGGAAAAGTTTATGCCTATATTGTTCCATCAATTCTTCATGCCTATATCTTACAATTATGAGAAAATACCTTGAAGATAACAGTACACAATGTAGTAACCATTGTTACTCTCCTTCAAGCTTGTTTTATACTATTTTTTTTTCTTTTTCTGACAGGGTCTCACTATGCAGTTCAAGCTGCCCTCACGCTCACTTTGTAGGCCTAGGCTGGTCTTGAACTCACAATGATCCTCCTGCCTCAGCCTCCTGAGTGCTGTGATGACAGGTTTGTGTCACCATGCCCAGCTATGCCATTGTTCATGTTGTTTATTTTTCTTTTCTTTAAAATAAAAATAAGAATTCTTAGAAATATCAAGTGTTCTTGAAAAAACAATCCAGTGCAGCAATATGATGTAAACAGAAACAACGTAATACTGATCAGAATCAATGAAAAATGAGGACATAGCACAAATAACATAAAAATACACGTTCACAGAAATAATAGGAAAAAAATCTCAAGTTTGAAAAAAGAATTTGTTACACAGCTAAGTGAGACATGTAGAATGCCAGTAAGCCATGATCCAAATAAATCTACATCAAGGGATCTAATACAGATTCCAGAAATTCAGTACAATAACAGAATATTTAAAGTTGTTAGAGAAAATAAACAAAACATTTATACAAAGGAAAGCCCATCTGAATCACAGCAGGCTTCTCAACACAAACCCTTTAAATATAGGAGCGTTTGAAGTGAAGTATTTTAGATCCAGAAGGAAAGTGAATCTCAAACCAGATTAATACATCCTACAAAATTATCTTTCAGAATTAATGGGAAAAAAGTACTTCTGTGAAAAAGAACAACGGAATAAATGTGTGACCACCAAAGCAGCTCTAGAGTGTGCTGAAAGATATTCTAGAAAGAAATAACAAAGACCACAGTTTTCTAAGACTTCCAATAAAAAAGCCAGTAGGGAAGGCAATTTAATGAAACAGGATAAATACAAGGAACCAACAGAAGGAAAATACTATGACAAAGACAAGCCAGTATAAATCAGTTATAACCATCAATGTTTTGTTGTGGGTGTTTGTGTGTGTGTGTGTGTGTGGTACCAGGTATTGAACTCAGGACCTTGCACTTGCCAGGCTGGTACTCATTCCACTGAGCCATATCCTCAGCCCTAATCATGAATATAAGTGATCTAATTCACAAATGAAGAGCAATAGCTTGGCAGAAGGGATCAAGAAGCAAGACTCAAAAATAGTGCATTCAAGAAATGCATCTAACTCAAAAAGAAATAAGTCAAATGATTTCTCTGAAGCATCAAGGAGCTGTTGATGGGCTGGGGATATAGCTCAGTGGAATAAGCGCTTGCCTAGCAAGCGCAGGGTCCTGAGTTCGATCCCCAGTACCGCAAAAACAAACAAACAAAAAAAAAAACAAAACAAAACAAAACAAAACAAAAGGAGCTGTTGATTTCTCCATTTGTTTAGCTTTGTACTGGTTTGGAATGGTAACTTCCAATACATGCCAGACTGAAAACCAGAAGTCAATTTTAGAACATTTTTGTTACTTTTAAAGGAAATATAAAATCTGTTTGTCATCCCTAATGTCTTTATCCCATCTCCAGCTCTACAAAACCACTAATTTACCTTCTCTATGTATTTAAAATCCTGGTCATTTTATATAAGTGAAATTATATGATATTTGAGAGGAAGGGAAAAAACTCATAGCACTAGGTAAGCATAGTTTTGTTTTCTCCTGAGAGTTGAGGTTGAAAGAAAAGGAGAGAGCAACAGGGAAGATTTTAAGAATAACAATTCCTATTATTATATTTCATTTTGTTAGCAAACTACAATAAAGCATTTCTTACATTTTCCCTTTAATTTTCAATAAATCTATTAAACTCAGTGCCCCTTATGATTTACATGCATTTTATTCTTTTGATAAGGTAAAATAAGCATCTTAGTTTCACATACTGAGTCTATACAGCATTCGTGTAAGTAGTAACCTAGAGGGCCAGGCAAACAAAGGAGAGTAGCCCTCCTAGGAGTTTGCTGGACTGTTCAGGAGGGCTTTGTATTTACAAAGACCATGACAGTGAGAATTTACATCAGAAATTGCTAAGGGACAGAAAGTCATTGGATGATATCTGAATTATATATACACTTTAATTTAAATTATATAAAATATATTTCTGTAAGGCCTGCAGTTTACTTAAAATATACAATTAACATTTATAGATATTTTATGCCCTTGACTATATAATTGTTTAGTTTAAAGAGAATAATAAAAAAGAACAATAGAAAAATACCAACAACATAGACAAAAACAAATCAAAGCAAAAACAATAAAAATGATAAAGAGTTTCAGAACAAAATGATAGGAATTAACAGTAGGGTTATATTAAATATTGTTATCTTTAGTGAAGTTGCTCAGATTATAAGTGAATGTGTAATATTCTGTAACTGTATATCCTGAGTTAAATAACCAATATCTATCTTTGGAAATTAGTATGTTTACATTTGTTGTTAGAATATATTTATTTTTATTTATGTATCTTATTTAATTTATCGATGCATTTATTTTCTCTTTTTATTTAATTTCACTTTCATGTTGCTCTTTGTCTAACAGCCAATAGAGCTTTGCATTCATGTCATTCAGACATAATTAGCCACTCTTTGTTAGTTCAGGGGCACCACACAAACTAACAAAAGATACAGAGACACTTCTATTTTGACAGTCACTGAAATCATTCAGGTGATAATCTTAAGATAAAATGTGTGAGAAATGACATATATTTTTCCACTTAGACAAACATTGTGCCGTCATGTAACATTTTTCATATTTTTTATGATAGAAATGTTTAAATAAAATTTATTGTTTTACACAAGGACAGCTTTAATATTTTGAAAGAAATAAATATTAGTCCAAAATGCATATGTTTCTATCACAATAAGTTCTTTTCTCATCCTGGCTGATCTTTTTTTTAATCTATGGTAAATTATCCTCAAATTAAAAAATAATTCTTTTTATATTTTATTGAAGTATAAGATACAATAAAAAGCATACAAAGTACAAGTATGAACATGCTACAAACTGAACATATATTAATAAGATTCAAAGGAAGAAATAGAAGATTTTGCATTGCAGAAACCCCTTTCATGATTCCATCCCATTGCTATCATTCCCCCTCACATGTAATCACTATTTTTACTTTAAATGTCATGGATAAATTTTACCTCTTCATTAACTTCATGTATGTGGAATTTTACCCTGTGTATTCTTTCACATACAGTTTTTTGTTCAATATAATATGTACGAAAGTGAAATTATGAAATATTTTAGTTAACAGAATCAACTATCTGTTTAAATTTTGCACATCATTTTCCCATATGTGTTTCAAATGATATGGATTGGAATTTGGAGCAAAACTCCCATTTATTAAAAGAAAAAATAAAGTATCAAACACAGTTTTGCATTGTGTATTATGATGTTTTTAAATTAGAGAGAAATTTATGAATGAGAAGTTCTAATTGAAAGTCACTGCAAAGCACCAGTAGTGAGGATTCTGATTATTTTTTACTTATTGGAGAGTTCACAATAAAAACTAATAACCACCAGAAATTTTAGGCTGACATGAAAAAAGTAAGCATACAATGTTAGATTAAACATTTTCAAGGACCTATGACTCTAGAAAAAGTTAAGTACAGAAAGCCCTTGGTTTTTAGTTCCTCAGATATGTATAAATAGATTTATAGGTATATATAGATACAAATATAGATATATATGAATTACAGAATTTAGAGGTCAAAAACTTAAAATGGGAACTTTTTAACACTCTTTGAACAAAATATGTTTGTGATAAACCTGAAGGTGTATTACAAAGTAAAAGAAAATATTTCTATTCAGGAAAACACTAGAATTTTGACACATTATCAGATATTTGTTATTTTTTGTTTACATGGACCATTTTTAATTCGGACAATGAATCTATAAACAAAGAAAAATACAAAATATCTGCTGGGATTACCACATACTGTTACTTAAGCACAATAAAATTAATTAATTAATGTAAATAAGACAGTTAATATAACAAAATCTATAAATATATACCATTATGAATATATAAAATAATGCAATTGTTATGCTTTATGGTTTGAGGTTAATAAAAAATATAGGGACTGGGGATATAGCTCAGTGGAATAAGCGCTTGTCTAGCAAGCGCAGGGTCCTGAGTTCAATCCCCAGTACCGCAAAATAATAATAATAATAATAATAATAAATAAATAAATAAATTGGAGTGTGTAAAGCAATAATAGCCCCCCAAAAGAAAGAAGAAATAAAATTACATAGGAGTAACATTTCTATATATGACTGAAATCATTAGGAATAGTCCAATAATAAAAAAAAAAGAGTCTTTACTGTTCACGAACTATGATGTCTTTCAATTAGAATTTCCCATTCAGAAATTTCTAATTTAGATTATTTTAAATTAACTTAGTCTTAAAGCTCCGAAATTGAGTTAGTGTTTCTGTAAGAAAACAAGTTTTGGGTAATTAATGGACATAGATTTTATGGAATTAAAATGATAAGCTACACAATAGGAACTATTGCAAGCCCTGGTCCACTACCTATCTGTCATGTTGTGGGTAGCCCTAACTTTTGTCTTATTTGTGAAATTGCTACAATTTGATTTTTGCTTCTATGTTTTTGTCTTCTAGTTTTCTTTGGCATCATAACAAGCTTTATTTTATGTCAGTTTATTCATTTACTGAGTGAGTTGGAGGTAGAAACTATAGAATAAAATCTATGTCTATAACACAATTACTGATTGGAATCTCATGACTGAGTGAATTGAATTTATTCTAGTGAAATCATGATAATAACTTCTAACAATAGTTCATAAATTGTATATCACTTCAAGTAAGAATCCAGGGATATATTTATGTTTCTATACACTTGGAAAAAGGTTGTTCTCATTATATTCTATTCTGATTATATTATATTCAGAATTCAGAATATATAATATTCTGATTATATTATATTCCGAGTAGAAATGATAAGATAGAATACATTATACTCCACAAGAGAGGTTTTCATTTCGGAGAAGGTACACAAATTGATTTTGTGGTGGGGCAGGTCCAGCACAGCAGGACACTATTTCCCAAGGGGCCCCAGAACCAGGAGTGGGAGAGTGAAGTAAACTGGCACTGTGTTTTGATGCAGAGACATATGGAACAGAACTGGGTGGGCAAGGCCACCATTTTATTTTAAAAGGTTTAGGGTGAACACCACCAGCAGTACAGTCCTGGGTTGCTTCACAGCTGAAGTCCCAGACTGGAAATAGAGAAGAGCCATTGAGTTGCTGTGGACTGCAACAGCTGGGAAGCAGACTGGGGGGAATTTCACTGAGGTAGGAGCTGGTACCACTCAGCCTCTGCTTGGTGGTCACCTTGGCCCAGCAGTACAAGCAGGCAAGTGTCTGTGGCCTGCAGTGAGACAAGAGCACTCCCCTTGCCCTATGACCAGTAGGTAAAAAGATCTAGTGATGTGAAACAGAGGAAGCAGTGCAAGATCCAGAAGAAGCCAACTGTACCTGGGTCTGGAAGCAACTCCAGGTTCTCTCTACCGAAAAGCGCCACAGCAACTGGAATAGCACCATAGGCACAACCATGGTAAAGAGAAGATGGCATCCAAAATGTTGTCAGCTGAAGAGCAGTCACACCACCATATCCAGAGGCCGTGTTCAGCCACATACCCAGCACAAATGCTACTGCAAACTTGTTGACATTACACAGTACCCTACTGGGATCTGGCTTGGACAGGACCACAGAAATGTGAGCATGAGAGGAATTTTACTGTTTTACTTATTCTTTGTTTGCTTGATTGGTTTGCCTTTTTCAGTCTGGTTGGGGTGTTACTTTTTGTTTTGTTTTTTTATTTTCTTTGACAGTTTTGGTTTTGTACTTTCATTTTGGTTTTGTTCTATTCATCTTTCTTTCTTCCCTCAACTATCTCTCTTGATCTTATCATACTTCCATGTGAATGAACATAGTCTCTTCTGTTTCTGGTTCATTTCAATATTCTTTTGGATTCTTTTTTTTTTTCTCTCCTGCCTTCTCCAGTATCCAAAAATTTGGGTGATTGTCCTCGGACTTAGTGCCTTACTTCTACTATATTTCTTCTCCTTCTTCTCTCTGTTTGATTCCTTGTCTCTTTTAAATGCCCTCCACATATGATAAAATTAATCTACAAAGGGGAAACTCATTGCATATAAATTGCTGGTGTGTGATGAATTTTGTTATATAACTATTGAGCCTGCTTCTATGGTCTAAAGTACCAAATTAATAATTACCACAGTTTGTCATTTCTTAGGCTGTGCTTAATGCTAGTTTTATTGCTAGTTGCACTACATTAGCCAGGATGTCATACATATAACTAGTTTTTCTCTCTTTTGTGACATGACTGTGATCATCTGAGGTAATAACCATCATCATAGTCCAATATGAAAAGATTGGGTGCTGAGGCAAATAGATATCCTTAATAAATTGGAAAGGCATGTTCTGTGGATGGACACGACCATGAATCACCTCAATTGAGGAGACATCTCTAAGGAAAAGATATTTCTTAGAGAAGCCTTGATATTAGCGATAAAACTATTTACCATAAGAGATCTACAAGAACCAGTGCAAAAAAAAAAAATGAAAAATACAAAATGACAAGATGCAGAAGAAAAATGCAACCACAGACCTCCAGCCCACAAAGACAACTCCAGAGCATATGATAGAAGAAATCAGAAGCCACACACTGGAACTTTCTAAAATGATAGCAGCAGGAGTGAAGAAACAAATGGAGGTGACTAAAGAAAAAATAACAATCTCGCAGTTTAAAAAAAACAATCAAAATGAAAGACATGTGCAATGAAACTAGAGTAGACACAGATGAAAATAGAGGAAAAATAGAGGAGCTCAGGAAAATGACGGAAACCATGAATGCCCAACACAGGAAAGAAATGGAGCCCATGAATCATACCCAAACAGAGATCCAGGAGATTAAAAAGTCCATCCAAAGTTTATGCAACAGACTGAACAAAATTGAAGATAGAATATCAGATCTAGAAGATAGGCTTGCAGTTAATGACCATAAAAATAAGGATATTTTTTAAAATAGCAAGAAACCATGAAAAATCAATCCAAAAGCTACAAAATAAAGCAAAAAGAAAAAACATAACATAAAGTGGATCAAGTTAATGAGAAAGCCAGAGATAGTGCAAAAGCCATAAAAAAACTCTTCACAAAAGTCATGGCAGAAAATGTCTCAAATATGGGTAAAGAATTTAACATACAAATAAGGCAGGCACACAGAACGGCAAAGAGTCATTACCAAAATAAATCTACACCCACACAGATAATAATCTAGATCCTAGAAATTCAGCACCACAACAGAATATTCAAAGCACTTAAAAAAATCTCCTACAAAAGAAAACCCATCAGAATCACAACAGACTTCTCAAAACAAACCCTCATGACAAGGACAGCTTGGAGTGAAGTTTTTAAAACC
>PVLD010022510.1:0-29175 GCA_004027595.1 Dinomys branickii
ATCCACAGAAGACTGGATTAAAAAATTGTGGCATTTTTATATAATGGAATATTATTCAGCTATAAAGAAAGACAGTTTTGGGGACTTTGTAGGCAAGTGGAGAAAACTGGAGTCCATACTCATAAGTGAAATAAATCAGCGATACATGTGCAGGCAACGTATTGTATCACTGGTGTAAGAACCCGAGGGTGGGAATATGAACTAAGAGTCATGAAGGAAATCTGTTCAAAAACAAAGAACGGATGGGACGAAGGAAAGGAGAAAAGAAAAAGACAAAAATGTATGTATGTATATATGAATATACATATATGCAGGAGGGCTAACATGGTTCTACTATTGTATTATGTCACTTAATGCTAAGGAATAATTGATGATGGGTTATTTGATCAATCTTGTATGTCTGTATGTGTTATCCTGAATACACACTTCGAAGATATCAATATGCAAAGCAGCAACTATTGGTGGGTTTTGTTTTTTTTGTCTTTGGTTTTTTGTTTTTTGTGTTTTTCTGTTGTTGAGAGGATTAATTGTCTGACCAATTTTGCATGTCTGTATCTGTGTTCATATATATACACTTCGAAGATATGAATGGGTAAAGCAACAACCACTGTTGAGTCCATGTCACCTTGTCTGTACATCAGTTTTGATTGTACTATTTTTTATGCTAATTTGTATCTGTTTGTTGATATGTTTTTGTGCTTTTTTTAAAAAAAAATGCAAACATGAATAAAAAATTTGTACATAATGATAAAATTATAAATAGATGGGCAAAATGAATTTTTCAAATAATAGTGGTAGGTAAATTAGTCATTTAGGGAAAAATTAATCAAATGTTTTATTCTTTAACTAAAAAATTTAGACAAAAAGAATAAAGATGAAAATCACAAATATTTGTGTTAGGTTTGAGGAAGAAGGACTTTTGAAGGATGATTTTTATAAGTACCACATGGTAACTGATTGTGCCACTGGAACATCCAAAAGATGATTTTTAAAAAGCTAGAATCACATAGGAAAATAATAAATTTGTCTATAATATAGAACTTTAAAATTACCATGAAACACAGCACCTGCAAAGTCAGCCTGGAGAAGGGGACAAGTATCCTGGATTATACAACAGAATTTATACTCATGTCTAGAGTTTTTAAAAATCAAAAAGAAAACTAACGCCTCCAACAGAAAGTTGAGCACAGTATACAAATCACAAAACATGAAACAAATGGCTGGCATGTGAAAAACTATTCATGTTGGCCAGTAACCAAAGAAATGCAAGTAAAAGACTTCAGCACTAATATTATCCACCAGATAAGCAAAGGCCTAAAGCTTAAGAAGACCCTCACAGGAAAACTGCGGGCAACCAGGTACACCCTATGTGGGCTCAGACTGGCCCCACCTCTCTGGAAGGCAGCAAGTAATAAGGTCTCTGAATTTTCCCTTCAAAGGACTTTTCCTTCTTAACTTAAAATAATCTTACAAGTGAACAAAGATACAAACACACTAAAACTATAAATAGTGAAGGTCAAATGTGATAGACTCATATGGATGGTCAGGTAGCTTTCCACAGTATTTTTTGGAATAAAAAAAATGATACAAATGTAGTAAACAAAAAGATCCCAGTTATTTAAAATTATGTATTAAAGTCTGTCTGGAATGCTGTCCCACAAAATACTATTGGTTATATCTGTCAGTGTGATTTTTTTCTGCATATCTATTGTTTTTATTTTTCTTTTTAAATCAAGGTTCTTTCTGCAAAATGTTCTATTTGCATTTAATGTTCTCTATGGAGGAAGCTAGTAAACAACTATCATGACGACAATGCAGAAAGAAGTTCCCCAAGGTGGGAACACGAAACAGAGTGCTGAGGGTTGGTTTTAGTTCCATAAATTCTGGAGTTGGTAGCTGTGTTAGTTTTCTCATTATTGTAACAAAATACCTGAGATAATCAATTTATAAGGAAAAATTTCCTCTTCTCACTCATCGTTTGAGGGTTTCAGCCCACCTTTGTTTGCCTCTGTTGCTTTGGGCCTATGCAAGGCAGAACGACATGACAGGAAATGTATGGTACAGCAAAGAGGTTCACCTCCTGGTAGCCAGAAACAAAGAGAGAAGGAAAGGGACTGGGGTTGCAATGCCCCTTTAAGGGCATACCCCAATGATCTAGCTTCTTCCCATAGACCCCACCTACTAAAAGCGCCACCCCTCCCAATAGCACCACAGGTGGGCAACTAATAATTTAACACCTTTGTGGAATATTCAAGATTCAAACTCCATCTGAGTCAGCAGTATTCCTGGGACTGCAGCACCTCCCTCCCTAAGCCATTCTAACAACATCCTTTGGAGAGGTCCAGCAACTCCCTATGTCCACCCCACCCCCTTGGCAAGTAGCCCAGGGAGAGCCCAAGCATGGACCCACAGCCCTCCTTCCTCCCTGCCCTTTTGATATTCAGATTGGAAAGCCACAACCTCAGCCCAGTGTCTGCACACCCTCAGGCAGAAATACTAGCATTCTATCCTTTCTCAGATGAATTGCCTCTCAGAAGACTTCCCACAGTCATGTAGAGGCAAATGCATATGCAATTTTGTGAGAACATGTCCACAAATAAGCTGGTAGTACTGGTTACAGTAAAATTGATAAGGGTAAAAATGCTGGAGCAGCAGAAAAGAGGCAGGAGCTGCAGGCTCAGCATTCCAAGCTACAGATTCCTGAGTATGTGGACATCCAGAGGGAAGGAGAGCCTTAAGGATAGATTTTTGTTGTTGACAAGAATTTGAATCTAACACAGCTACTAGTGCCTAACATTTACCGCTAACTATGGTGCCACAGGCACTGAGTATCTGCAATCACTGCAACATAACGAATGAGGAACACATTATAATACTGAACAAGTCAAATTACTCCTAAATTCATCTATACAGAGGTACAGGCACAACATTCCTTAAAGCAAAGATGCTGGTTCCCCGCATTGGCAGATGAGTAGAGACTGAATAGAAGTGTAAACATATTTATTTTTAAAATACTGTTTCACAGCCAGGTATGGAAGCATACATGTGTAATCCTAGAACTACGGAGGCTGAGGCAAGAGGATCCTTGCGAGTTCAAGGCCAGCCTGGGCTACAAAGTGAGTTCAAAGCTAGCCTGAACTGCATAGTGAAACCGTCTCAAAAAGACAAAACACACACAAAAAACCCCTGCTTTATATTTAAAAACAAAAGCATTAGACTTACTTTGATAGCTTTGATAATATACACTTAAAATATTTAAACAGATAGAGGGTCACAGCCTCATGCCATAACCACACAAAATGCTGGGGCAGGTTTGGATACACTGAGAGCACACCTGGCTCTATAAAGCTCATCTGTTTCCCACCTTCCTTATTCTCATGAACAGAAGTCAGGTCCTTGCACATAGGAAGCATTCACCGTCGAGGTGGCTGACAGACAGCGGACCAAAACTCAGAGAACACAAACTCAGATGAAAAACAGTATCTAAAGGCACAACCATAATAACAAGGGGAGAGTTCTCCCAGCCACTAGAGGGCAGGAGCAGAGCAGTTTGTAAGGGAGGTGGGGCCAGGAAAAAGACTACATACCTGGCCAGAGTTACATTCCAGTCAAAGCAGGAGGATGCCACATCTATCCAAGGCTAGCATCCCCTGGAGTGCCTGATCCACTTTAGAGGCAGGGTTCTAGCCTAATGGTTAGCACATAGATATATTTATCACGGCTCTGAGGAGAACAAGGCAGAAGACACTATCCTTCTCACTCTAGGTGCCATATAAAACACCTACCTGACGGCAGGTAAAATAAGACGGACACAGAAGCACAAACACTACTATATAATTACACTTGTACAAAGTACCTGGAGACAGACAGCCATAGAGACAAAAAGCAGAATGGCACCTTCCAGGGGATGAGGACAGGGGACTGGAAAGTTACTGGTCAGTGGGGACAGTGTTTCAACTTTATAAGATGAATATAGTTCTGGAGGATTGTGATGGTTCCACAACTGCAACAGCTGCTCATCTGAACGCTTAATAATGGGCTAACATGGCAAATCTTATGTTGCATATGTCTTACCACAATAATCATGAATGAAGGAAGGTTCAAAGCTGAGAAATCTGAATACCCTCAACAGGTATAGGACAGGCCAATAGTAAGGTGGAAGGTCCTGCCATTAGCGCAGGTTCAAGACACTTTCTTTTAGCAGAGAATCTGACTATAACCTCTTGCTACTGCAGTGACTTTGTGGGCTGGGAGAGCTGCTGGCAAGCCTGGTTTCTGCTTCAGAGGAGATGCTCTTTGAACATTCACCATCTAGCCATGCAGCTTCCATGTTCCTATCTCTGGTGCACAGTAGCCGAGTTGCTCAGAGTTAACTGTGAGCACACCACAGCCCCTCAGTGACCTGGGCAAACTCAGACACCTAGCCTGTAATTTCTCAAGAGCTGATCTCCAGTCCCAGGCTTCCTTCTGATTCCATGCTGTCTGCAAAGCAAAGGGGGGGGGGGGTACAATGGGCCCTGGAAAGCTGCCAGATTAGTCATGTGGGGCCAAATCCGTGTGCAGCTGGAGAGGCCAGCATCTGCTCTGCTTTAGCAACATGGCAGATCATTCCTCACTAACTCCCTACAACTTTAAAACACCCACCCACCTGAAAAGATCAACTGAAATGAAATCTGTTGGAGTAGAAGGCACACCACTCAAGTGGGTGGATTAATTTCATATTGTTTCAGGCGTGGGGTGTGAAGTTATTCAACATGGTAAACAGGATTCCATCTGGTGGAGGTTTTGTTTCTTACTTCAAAACCAACAAGAAGGGGTTAGCAAAGCCTGCCTGCGGTTAGAGAAAGGTTGTGGGCACATCTTAGGGGCACACTTTCTTACAAACTGACAGGTTCTCCTCCAGTTTGAACAAGTGGCATGTCCAAGTTGATGCAAAACTGAAGTTAGCAGAAGAATGTTCAAGCAACAGGTTAATCACTAACTATTTAGATGAGACCAATGTGCTTGAAAAAAAATGAAAAACAATCAGACAGTAAATAGTTCAGCGTGAAAGGACACGAAACAGAATTTGTGTTGTTGGAAGTCAGGGGCAGCAACAGTCACGCCAACCTTTCCGCTCTGCAGCCCAAACAATCCACCCCAATGCTAATTCTTGACATCTTCCCAACTCTTTGTTAAAAACCTATTTCTCTCCCCTTCTTGCCCACTCCAGACCCTGCATGAATTACTGCCTGCATCTTCAGCCTGTGGCCACCTGACTGTTCCTTTCTTCACTGGGGTCGAGGTACACTAGTTTCCTTTCTTTCCGTTGCACACACACCCAAAGAGACTCTTAGGTCCCAGGAATTTGGCACATACAGCCTCTACCAGGGTACTGTGCTCTTAGCTCATTGCACCCTGACCTCTAGCGGCTGGCTCCTTTCACACCTTTTCCTCAAGGAGCTTGGCCTTGCCGAGCAGGCTGCCACAGAACGTTCCTGCACCTGTTCCCCCACACCTCACTGACTTGCTCCCGTGTTGCAATTTGTCATGGAGCCACTGTCTCATTTCTCTTTTACGTTCACTGTCTCATCTAACACAGAGCTCCTGAAAAGGTAGGGCTGCAACTTTCTACCTACCAGCTAGCACAGTGCAGGGTGAGCAGCAAAATTCGTGAAATGCACAAATTGCAGTGGGCTGCTCACAAAATGCTCATGAAAAGGGAAACTAAATCAGACTTCTTAGGAAGAACAGCATTTCTCAATTACTACTTTGTCCTTGTTCGAGGGAAACCTGAAAACCCTAACAAATCAGAAAGAACACTCTTTACAGAAGCTAACATATGTTATATGCCAGGCAGCACTTTAAGGAAATAATAGACGCAGTTGTGGTTTAGAGTGAGAATGTCCCCCATAGCCTCTGTGCTCAGAGGCAGGACTTGTGGAAGGTGACTAGATCTCTGGGTCACTGTGACCCTCAGGTAGGGCCTGCTCAGAAGAGTCAGGGCAGTAGGCACGTGACCTGCAGGAGTGTATCTCCCTTGCTGTTCCCTTCCTTTCTGCTTCCTGGCTGCCTTGACGTGCGCAGCTCCCCTCCCAGCTCCCCTCCACCCAGGCCCTTTCACCAGGTACTTCCTGGACTGGAGCAAACCAACAATGGACTATAACCATGAATCAAAGTAAACTATTTAAAAGACGTTAGGCTTAAGTGCCAAGTATTGTGTCTTAGTGACGAAGAAAGTGACTAAGGCACAGAAAGAACACTAGCCCACTGACCAAGGTCACAAAGTCAGTAATGGCTGAGCCAGAATCCCAACCAAGCAGGACAGCTCCAAAGCTCACACTCTCAACCACCTCTGCAGCGTACCATGGCACAGCTCCCTTCCCTCACGACCCACAGATGTCTCAGCCTCACAGAGGGGACTTCTTGTTCCCTCCAATCTACCACAGGTTCTTGCCCCAGAGATGAATGGTTTTTCCACTGCTAACATCAGTGGAAACTTACTATGTGATGTTCAGTGAGCAGCTCATGATTTAGTACTTTCTCATTTATTATCATCAATGGCAATGGAGGAAGATTCTAGTCTCCCAGAAGCTTTAATGACCAGGAAAAATCTAAGCACACAGTGTACCATAGAATACTACTCGACACACACTTAGCATCCCACTCCAGGACCAGCACTTACAGTGTCATCTTCCAGTTTGAGCTGGAGTCTCTTTTCTCCCTCTTTATAGTCCTTGGTGAGTTCAGCTGAGCGCCACACTTCATCTGGGTCAGGAATCCAGACCCTTGTGTACTGAAAGGTAAGAGAAGAAACTTAAGTACAAAATGGAAGCATTTCAGTTTCTAAACACATATTTAGCAGGGGCCCCATCAGGCATCTGCACACATCTTTCTTCCTTTTCATTTCAAGACACACGCGATCCAATATCATAACAGATAAATAACTCAGAGGATTGATAGCAGAGGGCACCTTCTAACTCTTAAGAAAACATCACAGATCAATGAAATTAGAATTCTGCCAGAGACCACTATCTATACATCTGGTTACATCCACAAGGGTTTGACATTATCCTCTCAAAGAAAGGTTAAAAAAAAGAAAGAAAAAGCAATGTCAGAAGGAAGATTTAGCATGCTAAAAGCAACAAAACAACACATATCCACAAAAACAAGAGCTTAGAGCAAATCTTTAGTTTGGGAAGCTCTGCTCCGATATTCTGACTTCAAGTCATTTTCCCACAGAAGTAAAAGTAGCCAACAAATCCAATGCATACTTCACTATCCCAAGTTTTCAGCCACTTCGATTTCTTTGTGCATCCTTTAAACCACAAACAAAACACAAAATTCTGACTCCACATCCCCCAGTTGCTGTCCTCATTTGGAGACAAAATCATTTAATTTGGCCAAGTTCTGGCAGGAAAACACAGGCTTTATTGGTTAGCAAGAATGCAGGAGTAATAGCTCTCAGTAATATGCCTGATGCATTCTCTACTTAACTCAGATTCTCAGCCCTTGCTGCGTGTTAGAATCACCCAGGAAGCTCTGAAAACACAAGCTCTGGGTTTCCTCTCAAACTAAATCAGGGTCTGGGGTGACAGAAAAGGTCCTGAGGAGGGAGGGACAAGCATGTGCAGCTCTCAACTGCAGCATTTGGACCTACTATCATCACCCCTGGTCTTGTCCTTCATTCAGCTGCCGAATTTCTCAATTTTCCCCTCCTGGCTAAGGGATTTCCATGGGGCTCCTTTGCATCAGAAGTTGTGTGTATGTGGAAACACATACATTCAATTTTTGAGCCACAGAATATTCTTAGCAAACCTGAACAAACAGCTCCTTTAACCAAAAGGTAGCCAGAATGTATGCTTGAGTCAGAACAATCCACACCTCGCCAGTTGAACAATAGTTCTAAACACAAGACTTACGGCCAGTCAACTATGTGTGCACCAGCAGCCAGCTGGCTTTATTTGGGTCCTGCCTTTTTTTTTTTAAAGACAGTATTTTCCTCCAGGTGGTCACTGGTGTTTTTTTGTTTTTTAAAGCAAGACCCTGACTCCAATCATAATTGTCTCTAATTCACTATGGAGCAATACAAGCCCTCAGGCAATACAATCAGAACACAAACCAGTGAGTAAGAAAACATCTACCCGTTTATATCTTTCACGTTCCAGCCCAGGGTAGACAGCCAAAGTTTTGTTTTGTTTTGGTTTGGTTTTTATTGCAAAGAAGCAGTCTCACAGAATCATAACCTTCTTTCTGTGCCCCAAGCCTGTCTCAGAGCAAGATATTACTGCATCTTTACAGCAAGATACCATAGCACTTTACGAAAACAAAGAACTTTATAGTTATAGTATCTGAGAGTTTCTGAGTAAAATATAATCTCCAGAGAAAACTCAGCACTTGCCAACCTCAATGGTCATTTTTTTCTGCTCAGGTGTTCTTACTGACTTCCATGATCATCTAAGCCCACCAACCACTCAGCTGCAATTCTAAGATGCTGTCCCTGAGCTTCAGGTGAGTGACCTTTCTCCAGCCTCATGAAAGCTCTCTGGTCCCTATGCAGAATTACGTTCCTAGAACTTTCCCTCCCATCAGCACACCCAAGAAAGTTTACCCAAAACAAAGTCTCCACTAATGTAAATGATGTCCAGAATGGCTCAAGATAACACTAGAACAAGTAAACAAGAAAAAAACAAAAAGAGGAAATGCGAGCAGATACAGAATAGAGGTAGTGTGTGGGCACTTTAGTCAACAGATCCATTCCCAGCTCAGCCACTGCCTTGTGTGGCCTCCACCCCACTGCCCATGGTCCCAGGAGAATCTGCTTCCTGTCTACTTCCTATGTTCAATGCCTATTCTGAGAGAGTGCATTTATCTTTCAGTCTTCCCAAAATAGACTGAAAGTACCTAGTAGAAGAACCAACACAGTGAAAATGGTCATATTCCCAAAGTTTTACAAATTTTGTGCAATCCTGGTCAAAATACAATTAGTATACCTCAAGATCTAGAGAAAATATTCCTAAAATTCATTTGGAACCAGAAGAGACCTAGAGAAGCAAATGCAATTCAGGGCAACAAAGGCAAGGCAGGAGGCATCACAGTCCCTGACTTGAAAGTATACTACAATCAGTTTTCCAGTGCTACTTATTTGATACACATTACTGCAAAGCCATTATAAATTACTGAGGAGGTATCTGATTGTGTCTAGGATGCTAAGCATGTTTTAAGTGGTATTGAAAGCCACACTAATGGATATGTGATAATAAATATATGTTATTAATATGCTAATGACTCTGCTCATTTAATGAGAAAAGTAATTTATGGATGGATACTTTTAAGAGTGACTGCTATGGGGTTTTCTAATGGTTAAAATGAATAGAACACATACCGCAAATTAGTCTTGATTGTAGTATGTTTGTTAAATTTCACAACTAAAGTGTAGTTGTGAAATTTATAAAAAAGTATACTACAAAGCTAACTGTGATAAAATCAGCATGGTACTAAAAAAAAACAATGAGTAGAACAGAATAGAAGATGCACACATAACTACAAACATACTCAGCCACCTTATCTTTGACAAAGGGGCCAAACATGTTCACTGGAAGAAAGAGACTCTTTAATAAATGGTGCTGGAAAAACTGGCTATCTACATGCTGAAGACTAAAACTAGACCTATGTCTATCACCATGCACTAAGTTAAAGTAAAAATGGATCAAAGATCTACATCTTAAAACAGAAACACTGAATCTACTGGAAGAGAAAACAAGTAGAAATCTTGAAGACATAGGTATAGGCTGAAACTTCATGAAGAAAACCCAAACTGCACAGGAAATACTCCAAAGAAGTAACAAATTGGATCTCATCTTCTTCAAAAGTTTTTGCACATCAAAAGAAATCACCAACAGAGTTAAAAGACAACCCACAGAACATGAAAAAAATTTTAGCCAATAGTGCCTCCCTCAAATGAAGGACACATCTAGAACATATATAGAATTGAAAAAAATCAGGCCCCCTCCAAATTTAAAGACCCAATCCAAAAATGGGCATCTGAGATAAGCACACATTTCTCAGATGAATAAATACTGATAGCAAATAAATATATGAAAACATGTTCAGTGTCATTTAAGAGATGCAAATTAAAACAATACTGAGATTCCACCTTACTTCAGAGGAATGGTTACCATCAAGACATCAAGCAATAACAAACGCTATTGGAGCTGTGGGGAAAATGGAACCCTTCTCCTCTGGTGGGCATGTAGACTGGTACAAACATTGTGGAAATTAGCGTGCAGATTCCTCAAAAAACTAGGATTAGAGGTCCCATTCGACCCAGCTATTGCCCTTCTGGGTATTTTTCAAGAAGAATTGAAAACCTCATACAGCAGCAATGTATGTGCACCCATGTTTACAGCAGTACAATTTGTAATAGCTAAATCTTGGAAACAACCCAAATGCCCATCAACTGAGGAATAGATAAAAAAGAGATGCAGTATTTTCATACAATGGAGTACTACTCAACTATAAAGAAGGATAAACTCGAGACATTTATAGGTAAATGGATGCAATTTGAGAACATACTCATAAGTGAAATAGTCTCACATGTGTAAACATCATATTGTCTCCCCAGATTGATCAAACATTTAAAAAGAAAAATAATTTAAAAATTAAAAAAACACCAGGAAGCGCGTGTGCGCGCGCGCGCACACACACACACACACACACACACACACACACACTAAAGAAGGAAGAGACAAGCATAAAAGTAGCTAGCAAAGACCTAAGGATGCAAAAAAGACATGATCTGGACTTTAGAAACTAATGATTTGGAAGGAGGAGTTTCTTTTTAGGGTAAGGAAGATTAACTAGGCAAAAGTGATAGTTTTACAGTATCATGAATGTAAAAACTAAACTGTTTACTTTTATATTTTGTGAATTGTCCCTCAATTTAGAAATAAACCATACACATTGTGAGTGCAAGAGCGCCAACAGAATCTTGCATACCCTCTCCTTGTGTAGGTTTTGGCAACTAGCCTATGGGAAAACAGTAAGATAAAATATATTCCCACAGCAGGTTATTTTATGAGCCAGATGGAAACACTCTAGAACCAACATTCTGAGTTGCCTCGATTTTTCTGACCTTCAAGGAATTCCTTTGAACAAATCTGACCTCTACCAGCTTTACTACTATTGAAAGATCTCATTTCTGTAACTTAATTATAAGGCCACCTGATTTACCACTATCCTCTTTTAAATATGTTTAATACTATCATATCAAAGTAAACACAACAGCAAATCTGACCTAATTATCGAAGAAGAGGTTTTGACTTTGGAAAGAGCCCCATCTGTTAAGTAGAGAGGACAGATGCCTCCATTAAATGCAAAGGCATGAGTACTGAGCTGCTCTTCCGGCTCCTGTTTATTTCTTTCATCTCTGCAGAGCTAGCTCCTGTGGCAACTCTACATACATCTGGAGGGAGTGGCTGCCTGTGACAACAGCGCTAAAGCGTGGCTGCATCTTAGAATCACCTGGGGAGCTGCTATCAATTCCCATGCCAAGCAACACCCCACATTATTTACATCAGCTTCTGGGGCTGGGAACCAGGCAGTGTTTTTGAAGTTGTCCAGATGAAGCTCAGGAGTAAGCCAAGTTAGGAAATAGTAGTCCATATGGACACTTGAGTAATTGGGCACACCCCATAAGCACTCTATGGGCTTGTAGTAGAACACAAAATTCCACCCTGCGGATTCTCTCTCCTGATCTAAGGAACTCTTTCCCCAGAAAAACAGCAAAAATGTAAATACAATGTCTAAAAGAGCGAGAGCATATCATTTACCATTTATATGAATTTTCATGTAGTGCAGCACTGTGGTTAAGCATGTGGGCTCTACAGTCAGACAGTTTTGGTGAGAATTAGTAACTTGCATTAATGCATGTGTCTGAAGCTTGTTTTCAGTTAAACAATGAGATAAAAATCATACTACATAAAGTTTTCTAAGAATTAAAGAAGAGCTGTGGTATAGAGTACATGAGTATTAGGCAGTGATGATGGTGACAACACTGTTTACTATGTGTCTGGAAAGCAGAGCCCCGATAGAATTTTTGGGTAAGATTAGGCAAAAGAAAAATAAGAAGCCTAAGATTAGGGAATAGAAAAATAAGAAGCCTAAAATGTTTCACATTACTGTGATCCTTTTGATAGTCTGCAGTCATAGTACTTAGTTACTATTCCTTATATTAAAATCTACTGGGATCTAATCTTCTAATCCAAAAACCTAAAAGAAATCACTCTCAGTGCTGACTGTCAATATAAAAAATAGCTCAGATCTTTAAAAAACAAAAACATCAATACTACGTCCTACACTACTTGCATAATTAAGATGAAATCTCTGTGGGTATAATGCAAGCATTGTTTTTTGATTAAAAGAAAAACCTTTTAGCATGATAAATATTTTGTCATAATTAAAACACTATTTTAGAGCAAGGTCCAGAGCAAAGGCACATCTCAAGGAAAGACAACAGACACATCTGAAACATTCACTCCCTGGAATTATTAACCTTGCTACCTCTATAACCTTTAACTCAAGTAATCTTAAGGATTTTAATCATTTCAATTTAGTTTCAAAGCTGAATAAAGGCGAGCAGGGTTATCACTCCTATTTTACAGAGGAAAAAACCAGACTTAAAAGTACTAAACAATGTGCCTGGTGACAACACTGTTTACTATGAGCTGGGGCTCTTGGGAACCACAGAAAGAGCTTAAAGTCTTCCACTGCCTACCCCTCCTGCAGAAATGATAATTTTCTTAAGAGTAGTGCAAGCCCTGCTGAGCACATATTTTATATAGGTAAAGTGCCATATAGCTGCACATGAAAAAAGCATAAATGTCTATCTACAGTGATGGCAAACTAAAGATTTAGCTGTAATGGAGTCTTGACCTAAATCAAGGAAGTCTACATGTAGGTCGCCAAGAAAAGAGAAAAAGGGACTCTATGGCCTAATTTGGTGGCTGAACAGATCATCTGCCTGTCCATTCCTATATGTAAGGAGCCAAGAGTAGGAACACTGTCTGTCTTAGTTACTTTTCTCATTTCTAAGACAAAATACCTGACACTCAAAGTTAAAGGAGGAAAAGTTTATTTATGTTATAGTTTATAGGGGTTTCAGTCCATGATCAGCTGGCTCCAAGCCAGGGTGGCAGGGCAGACAGGCATTAAAAAGAAATAGCTCATGGTGGGCAGAAGGTAGCAAAATGAGCAAGAGTTGACCACAGCTCTTTCTATTCTGTATATTTCAGCTGGCCTCCTTAGGGTGGGTAGAACACACACCCTTAATCCTAGTGCCCTTGAGCCTAACAATGCACCATGAGTCAATCCCAGCATCACACACTCTGGATCCAGCCACCTCTGAAAAAGCCCCATCACATGAGCCTTTGCGGGGACATCTACATGCAAGCCATAATACTGTCTGATTCTGATTTGCTTACTGCTGTATCCCTGGCACTAAAATAACATCCATTTTTTAATGGGCATTCAAATCTCTGCTCCATAATAGAAATCAGGAGTCTGGTTAGAGATAAATGGAAAAGAGTTCTTTGGATAGAACAGAGAATAGTCAATAAGCATTTTCTCACAATCCAAATTTTTGCTAAAACGTACTGTGGAAGATACAAGTTTGAGGTAATCAGCTTCTATTCCTCAAGAAACACCGAAGTCACCAAACTTCTCTGTGTAAGATGAGTCTAAGTTCAAGCACTGTAGCACCAGTAAATGACAAGTCACTAGCAGAGAAATGAATAACTTTATAGACTGGGTCTCAAGAAAAAAAGTAGCTGTTTATTCAAATAAATCAGACAAATAAGCTTAAATTTAAATATTACATGGTTTCTCTTATATGGGAAACCCAAACTCTTATGCGAGAAAACCTAAATAAAGAGCAAAAATAAAAGAGATAATAGGAAGAAGGGAGATAGATCTTTTTCAAATGGGAAGGAGATCAAGGGAGGAAGGGAGGGAAGGGAGTGAAAGGGGGTGAAGAAAGGACTTCTGATGTCTATGTGCAGGTACCAACTTCGCACAAGGAATATACGCATTATGAACAGCAAACACGTATAAATACATACATGCAGGCATACTCCTCCTTCCAAAAAAAGGAAGATGAGGAGACAGCACTCGGATGTCACCCAGCAAAAGGACAGAAGCCTCTTTTCCACCACTGGCCAAAGCCCCAGGCCCAGGCATAAAGTAACAGAGTACTTGAGGACCAAAAGCTCAGAGACTGAAAGAAGCCTCTAGGTCAAGTGAACTTGTACCCCCTTATGAATGTGCCCTCTTAAAAATGACAAATGCAAGCTCAGTTCTGCAACACACTTAAAGGCACTTTAAAGTCTTCTGTTTCATGTAAACATGTCCACCTTGAAGCTTCTCCTATTAGAACAAATAGTTCTATGGAGAGGAAGAAAGGGGAAAAAAACATACCCAAACTAAGCCAGTGCCGAATGAAAATTCTGGCACCATCACACTAGCAGATTCTCAAGTGGCTTGGTACCTGGTAGGGTACAACCATGCGGCAGGAATTATGAAAACACCTTGCCTGATCATGGGTCACATCTCACTTTCTTCCAAATTCTTACTTTGCAAAAACTAAATTAGGCTTATCATCCTATTTCAGCAGAAACTCTCTCAATCATCTCCACATTTACTGATGTCTAAAGATAGTGTCTTATAGGCCTAGACACCAACTGCATTCCCACCCCAGTTATGATTACTCCCCCAAATCTTGAAAGCCAAAATATCCCTAAGAGTGGATGCTGGCCAGCTTTCTTTCCCAATTTACTGGGTTTCCACTTGGGGGACAGACATGGAAACCAGGCATCAGGTGTAAGGAGCTTGTTCCAATTCCCATCAGCAGGGTAGATTCTCTATTTCTAAGGCTCAACTTCCTCCTCTGTGAAGTGGGGAAAATGTCTTCAGTACTAGGGTTGTTGTTAGGATTAAACAATGTAGATAAAACACTCAGCACAGTATCTAGCGCATAGATTAAGTGCCTAGTAGTTATTGCTTCCATGCAGGAACTGTGGCCAAGACTGATACATGGAGATCTCTCTCTAGGAAAGCACAGATGCAACCAAATAACCCCAACAGAACAATGTGCATTCAAAGCCTCATGGGGACACCCACACTCATGGCTTCTAATTTATTTCCTGAGTTACTTAACTCCTCTTCCCCCGGCAGCAAGCCAAATTTCTCAGTTTCTGTTTGTTCATTTCCATTAACATCTTCCTAAATCTATTATACCTGCACATTTCTCACAATGTTCTTTGCCGAGAAGTTTCCTGTAATTCAGACCCAGAGAGAACTCTAAGCCAATATATTTTTTGTCCAGAGTGAAGCAAATAACTGAAAACTTACATATGATTCCAGAGCTAATCAGGTGGATCCCTGAGGCCAAACTCAGATCCTTCCTGATCTTGCTTTATAAAAGCAAACAAGGCTAACCAGAACACCGGAAGGAACCATAATATAATGCATACAGACCAGGACAGCAAAAAGCCTCTGAGAACCCTTGCAGTAAAGGAGGGTAGAGAAAACAAAACCAAAAAAGTTTTATTTTGTAATGTGTTCATGTCATAGTTACATGGTAAAGTAACAATACTTCCTACCTTTATAAAAAAAACAGAAAAAAGAAATAACAGAGTTAAACTCTAAAAGAGTTTCAAAACAGGCTAGTAGGAGAGTAACAATAATCACCAATTGGGTATTGTTAGGTTCACCATAGCTGTTCAGAGTACAAGAATATACACATAAAACATTGTCCAGAAAATTACAATATTTCCCCCTCAATGAACCAAGAAAAACCAGCTGTATAACTATCTTAACTGTCTTGTGTGTATATACACATATTTTTTCTTTTCTCTTCCTTTCCCCTTTCTACCATCACAGTTTTTTCTTTTCTTTTGAACAGTTTCTTCCCTATTCATAATATCTGTTGTACATTTTGGATCTCGTTTACTCGTTCAGATTCTCACACTAGTGAGATATGATGTTTGCACGTGTGGATTTGCCTTATTTCCTATCTTTAAATGACACAAAATTCAATTATACCAAAAGGAAAATCCTATACATGTCTGGAATTGTCCATTACAGTCACATCTTTGATATCTGCTATCTTCCATGCTATGGCATCATATCATTCTCAACTTATACCTTGATAAAGAGTCAATTTGTTTTGATGTCTGATTATATGTCATAATTTCATCTTAATCAACATGCTATATCTCTATTTGAAGTTTATAAAGAACCAAATCTCCATGTGGCTGAAGGCAAACTTTGCAGTTCTGCAGATACAGTTAACAGAGTAAGCAGGATGCCCTTAAGTGACAATTTAACAAGACGGGAAGTGCTTGGAGTACAGGAAGAACTCCTTAGTCATTTATGGAGCTAGTTTTTACCAGCAGCCTATCTTAGTGATGGGGGCTACATTGATACCAGAGGCTTAGAGATAGCTTTAACAATATGTGCATGCAGTCACTTCTGGACTTCTTAGAGTCAACAGACACTTTAGACAAGTACTTCCTGCATGTCTACTTCTAATGAATACCTTGGTCTAAATTGGGGTAACGAATCATGTTTTTCTGAGACCCTGAGTGGCTTACCTGGAAGAATTACTGCAAATCCCTTATTTAAAAGGACTGTGTAAAGCTGGGTACAGTAGCGCTAACCTGTAATACCAGCACTTGGAAAGAGTCTTGGTTTATAATCACTATGACACTTACTAGAAATTCACAGCCTTAGAAATATTTACCACATCTGAGTTATTTGGCGTTTTTTCTTTTAAATGTGTTCCATTATGTGAACTCTCTAAGCAACCAAAGTCAGCAGGGACAGAAGTTATTTCAGGCTAAGATTTCTTCTGCAAACAGTATTTCACTGATGAAAATAAAGAAACCAAAAGAATGCATAGCAGTGTCACTCTTTGCTGAGCAGTGACTCTGGGGAACCTGTACCCTGTATCTAGAACCTGAGCACACCGATTTGTTCCTGCTGTTTGGCAAGAAATCACCCCACTTGCAGTGTAAGGGCCTCATAGCATGTCAGTCTCCCCATCTCCAATGACTCAAACACTTCATTTCCGAGGCAACTCAACAAGCATTCTTCAACTCCTGCATAGTCCCACTAAGTTACAAAGGCCTGCAGGCTGACACACGGACATAGTTCACTCATTCCTCCACAAATGCCTACTCAAAACCTCTGCATGTCAGGTCCAGTTTGGATCCTGGTAAACAGTGAAAAAACCCATGTCCCTATCTTCACTGACTCAGCCATATCACAAGCGAATCTACTGCAATGGTGCCACTGTTTCAATAGCATCCATAATCCTGGCACTCAAGAGAGATCTCACCTAGAATGGATCAGGCAAGACCTTGCTGAAGTAGTAAGGTTTGAGATGAACCATAGATGGACAAATTGTGGGGTGGGCAACATAGGTAGGGAGGTGCTTTTCAGGCTGAGAGAATGTCTGTGGTAAGTCTGGGATAGGAAGGGGATGGGCTTGCTGAGGAACTGCAAGGCTAGTTGTGGGGGGGTGTTACATTACTGTTTTCTTTCAATTATTCTATGGTCAATGGGAAATTACATACAGATTTCTGATACATGTGTTAGGGTTTGTGTCTAGATGTCATTACAAAGCCTCATGAAGTTTTAGATAGGGCTTTTTCAGAGGTAGCTGAAGCTAAAGTGTGTGACTGATTTGGAAAGCAGTGCTGGGATTAAAAGTGCTGTGATTAATGGTGTGAGTGCTACACCCACCCAAGGGCAGGTAGCCTGCATACAGTATAAGGGACCATGGACTCTTGCCCCTCTGCCATGTGCCATCCTGCTCTGGAGCCAGATGATTATAGACTGAAACCTCTATAAACTGTGAGCTAAATTAATCTTTTCTCCTTTAACTTTGGGTGTTGGGTATTTTGTCTCAGCAACAAGAAAAGTAACTAAGACAATGGGAAAGGACATGGTCAAAACTACATAGTTAAAAGAGAAGTATTTTTAGATTGAGAGGTATGGAAAAAGAATTCTCAGTATGAAAGTGTAGTTCTGTCTTCCAACATGCATGATCCTAACCATTTCCCCTATCCTCATAGAAGCACTTAAACTGAAAAGAGAATCAAGGACATCATTCATCTAGCCTCTAGTCTCAAATAAATTGTATTTAAAATTTTTTTCCTGAAGCCAGGAGTGGTGGTACACACCTGTAATCCCAGCATTCTGCAAGGCTGAGGCAGGAACAGTCCACATTTGAGCTTAGTCTGGGTGATATAGCACGACTCTATTTCAAAACGAAACCTAAAATATGAGTTGGGGATATAGCTCAGTGTAAGAGCCCTGGGATCAATAGTAACACTAAAAATAAAATTTAATTTAATTTAAAAATTTAAGATTCTGCTCCTGAATATTTTTATTTGGTATTTTACTACACCAAACTGCTGTCATTCCAATACCACTTTAGAGACATACCTAAATATGTTTTGAATCCATTTTATTTATATATTACTTATTTCACCCTCAACCAGGTAAGTCAACCTTTTTTCCAACATATTTTGCAATGTGCAACTTACTTTGGAACTTCAAACGTTTAATGCTAAGAATAAGGGGTACACTGGCAAGCAGTCCAGTAATGGCATCCGAAATCCTAGGACCTCAGACCAAGGGAAAGACACTCTAGAGCCATCATACTTGTGTGTTGAGTCACAGCCATGAGATTGGTTGTGACTTTTGAGTTGTGAATTTATTTTTATTTTTATTTTAAATATAAAAGAATATAAACCCAAATAACACAAAAACAATAAAGAGATACAAAATTATAGAGAAGATAGTAGGGAACTGACAATAGGTGCTTTATTACATAATATTATCTTCACGTTTTTTACTCAGTTATAAACCAGAATATTGCAAAAATAATAAAGGAAATACACAATTATAGAGAAGATACTAGGAAATTAACAATGGATGCTGTATTGCATAATGTTATCTTCACATTTGTTACTCAGTTATAAACCAGAATAAACACAAAAACAATAAAGGAAATACACAATTATAGAGAAGATATTGGGGAATTAACAATAGATGCTGTATTACATAATGTTATCTTCGCATTTGTTACTCAGTTATAAACCAGAATAACACTACAACAATAAAGGAAATACACAATTACAGAGAAGATATTGGGGAATTAACAATGGATGCTGTATTACAAAATGGTATCTTTGCTTTTGTTACTCAGTTATACAAATAATGGCACATTTGATTAATTCAACAGTTTTCTCCACCCTCATCTCCATTGTTCTCCTACCCAATCAGTCCTCTTCCCTCTGATGATAACTGTACTTTTTGGTTTATTTACTCCCTCGGGTTCTCACATTGGGAAGGCATATGGCTGCTTCAAATTATGCTGTAACAAACATGGGTGTAACTCAAATTACTATGGCAGTAGGTGGAAAGGCACCCATCCTCAAAGATGGTACATAGGCAGGGAACCAGACACCCTATGGTCAGCATCCCACTGATAAGCCCTCGAGGTCCGTGGGGGTCTGGTCAAGTCCGTGGTTTTGCCCCCACAGACCACCGGGCTCCATGCCAATGAGGCACTCCCAGGGGCCAGGTTGAGCCCGCGGGCTCTCCCCCACAGTCTGATGGGCTCCACCTCAGCGGGGCGCTCCCGGGGGCCCTGTCCAGGTCTCCAGGGTCCTCATGTAGCCTGTGGGGAGCCCCCCACCTCGATTCTCATTTCTAATTGAGCTGTGAATTTAAATGAGTGTTTGTGATTTAAATCACGTATCACCCACAGATCTTAAAAGGATACCCTTGATTTCCAGCATTGTTCTAAGAGGAATTACTGAATAGGCACTATCAATAGCTACTGGGAACTAAACCATTCTCTGGAGGATTTTACCCAGTGGTTATAGCAACAGAGTTACTGGATGTCACACTCTCCGGGATGACTACAGGTACCTGAATTTCCTCTATGCCAAGGATACACATTTTAGGGGCAGTCAAATGCAGTTTTGTACTTAAATACCCTTTTGTGACCAGATAGAGTGGGGCTGCAGCTTGAAGGATGGCCTGATCCTCTCTATATTCCTCACAAGAAGAGACTCGGGACAGTTTAGAAAAAGAATGAAGGAAAGATGAGACTGCTGTGAAATGTGACCCTTACATGTTCTATTTTTGAAGAAAGGGGATGAGAGTATAGGACTCATTTTAAGAGTTAAAATGAGAGAATATGACTGATCTCAGTTTAAAATGTTTCTCAAAAAATAGTATCGCCATGGAAAAAACACTGAAGGAGAAGCTATGAAGCAATGAGATGACCAGCATTATCTCCTTTTCTATGTGTAATAATAAGCCTTTGCTGGGCTGGATGATTGTTTCCAAAACCAAAGTTCTCGCCCTTCTCACTCCAACACTAAGCAGGAAGCACAAGCAAAGTTACCAGGCTCCAGGTCCCATCCTGAGCCCCCTCTGCACACCACCTTCCTGCCTGTAGATCCCCTGAGCCACACAAACACACCTATTAGGTGTGCAGTACTATTCCAAGGGGCTGCTGTTCAGAGTCTGAGTTACACAGCTATGCATAAGATCACAATAACCTATGGTGAGAAGCAACCAAGAAGCACTCTAGTCTTACTCAAAATATTTTAAATCCAGGGGAACTCTGGAACTGTGGTAAACTAAAAAAGCCCTATTCTTCAACAAAATTCTCACTAATACATAGATGCCCTGCATACTAGGTAGCCAATAAGCTTTTGGTCACTGCACTGGTAGACTAATGCAGGCTACTGAAACAGATGTACATCTCTGTTTCAACAAGTATATTCCCTGGAGGACTTCTGGGAAGATGGCGACCAGGTAAGCAGCAAAGAAAGATCCTCCCAGAGGATCACCATCCAGAAACTGGATTATAGCAGCATGAGAAACACAAGGAGAAGCAGGTCCCCTAGTCCCAGGAGGGATTTGCAATGAGAATTGAAGCCATCAGAAGGAGCAAACAGGATTTCTCCCAGAGAAATATCTCAGATGGCCATCATGGCACAGTTAGAGGAAGAGGAGGAGAAAGACAAAGTCACCACTCCATGCACACCTTCGGCCTGTTCCCTCATTCCTACACTCGCAGTTTCAGCTTTGGAGGCCCATGCTTGCGGGAGCCCGCCAACTCAGCCAGAGCAAAGCAAAATTCTGAGAGTTGGGTCAAAACCAGAATGGAGAAAGCACAACCCAGAAAGGAAGCAGTGGCAGTTAGGAGGTGCTGTCAAACCCAGCTTGATGACAAAAAGGCACACCAGCCACTGAAGCAGCATGCCCACTCTGCAGCAACCCACTCTGATCAGCGCTTTGAGGCAAGGCAGAGACAACTCAACCAGTACATAGCCTGCCAGACCCAGCTCCATGCCTGCCCCAAGGCTGTGGCCTGCTACTTCTCCCCTGTGAGAGCAACTACCTGCAGAGAGCAACAGAAAGCAGCACCAACTATCCTTGAGCCATGGCAACTCCCAGGGATCTAGCCAATGAACAAACAGGAACTGGAGCACACCAGGAAGAGTGAGGTGCAGATGGAGGGGGTACAGATGGCCTCGCGCCCTTCTCACTCCAACATCAAGCAGGAAGCACAAGCTAAGTTACCAGGCTCCAGGTCCCATCCTGAGCCCCCTCTGCAAACACCTTAATGCCCCTTGTGCCCAACTTGTGTTTCAGACAGTGACAGGATGAGACCATGGGCTTCAGGACCCTCTCTAAACTACTACTATGAGCACCAAGAGGGACTTCATACCACTTGCAAATATGAAGCTTCTACGAACCCATAGAGACAAGATATACGTAAAGCAGCAGCCCTGTAGATCAAGAGATGACAATATAGTCTACACAGAAGACCCGAGAAACTCCTCCAACTGTCTCCTAAAACAACTAAACTTAGTACTCAACCTGGACTACCTCAGTGAGTATGGGTGGAGGAGACTTCATGACACTTGTGCCCAGCATTGTAAGTGTGCCCAATGACCAGCTGTGTAAGGGGCAGGGAGTGGCAGCCCTGGAGATCGAGAGGTGGGAGGAGGTGAAGACCTGGAAATAGGGTGCCGACCTGGACCTCTAGCTGGTCAAGGATAGCCTCTGAAGAGTCATAGGCAGCCTGCAGGGAGACACTGGTGGCCTATGGGGGGACCCCAGGGGCCTTGAAAGGGAGCTCAGCAGCCTATGGGGAAAGAGGGGCTCCCCATACTACATGAAAACCCTGGGGACCTGGGCCGGGCTCCCTGGCAATGCAGTGATGGGGAGGAGCCTGGTGGCCCGTGGGGGCAACCCCGCAGTCTCGAGTGGGCCCCAGGTGCATGGCGATGGAGCAGAGCCTGGTGATGTACCCTACAGTCTCCCCCAGACCTCCTAAGAGCCTAAAGGGTTTGTCCATGGGTGCTGATCGTAGTGTGCCTGGATCCCTGCCTATGTACCATCTTTGAGGTTGGGTGCTTTTCCACCTAGTGCCATAGTAATTTGTGTGCACCCATGTGTGATGCAGCATAATTTTAAGCAGCCATGTGTCTTCCCAACATGAGAGCCCAAGGGAGTGAATAAAACCAAAGAGTACAGCTATTATCAAAGAGAAGACAACTGCTAGGGTGGGGGGACAACAGAGATGAGGATGGTTAAAACTGTTTGATCAATTGTATGTGCCTTTATTTGTGTAACTGAGTAACCAATTTCAAGATAACATTATGTAATACAGCAATCATTGTTAATTCCCTGCTATGTTCTCTGTAATTTGGTATTTCCCTTATTGTTTTTATGTTATTCTGGTTTATGTCTGTTTGGTTGTTGATATGTTTCCATTCTTTTATCTTTAAAATAAAAAAAGCAAGTATATGCCCTGGTATTACACACACCAGATGCTAAATTATTCATATTCTGGGCATAGCCTGAGTCACACTGTATTCTTTCCAACACCACTTAGGCATCGAAATAAAATAATGATGTACCCCTGGTGTGCAGCTCCAGGCCCAGTAACAGCATCCGAAATCCTAGGACCTCAGACTAAGGGAAAGACATTCTAGAATCAACACACTTGTGTGACCTGGTCCCGGGGCCTTGCTAGAGTTCTAGCACATCATGAATAATTAAAGCACCAACAACAAGGGTAACCAACCAAGTCTCTAAGTAAACTTTAAAATGTACCAAAGGAGACAAAAGAAAAGCAATCACCCCAGTTCAAGACACAGGACTCAGCCAGATTTTCAGGATGAACAACAACAAAAACTGTGAATGTCAAGCAAAAGACAAGTGGGACTTGGTGTGGAAGAAGTGTGAATCTGGCTGACAGTTTACCAAATCTTTCTCAGTATTTAAATAGCAGAATGTCTTAAACTAATCATTCCTATTCCGTCAGCCTTGGTTTTCCCAAATAGTAGGTTAAGCTAAGATAAGCTCCAAATATTCCAAATCCATTTATCATTCAATCAACTTCCTGTAAGAGGGTCACACACCGTAAAGTCTTCTAATGTCCACCACCAATTCATCCACAGAAAGCTCAAGGGTTGTTGCTCAACGGAAAGACTTCTCTCTGATGAAGAATTCACCAGCTTAGTGTTTTGTTTTCAGAGGAAAATGTTCCTATCATTGTTTAACAGGTGAGAGAAATAAGGGTCCACAGAACCAGTTCCTTGCCTAAGAGCATGCTGTTCCTTGGAGCCCAGAAAGTGTCCTGAGAACCAGCAGGAAATGTTGAAAGAAAAAAAGAATTTTTTAAAAAATCATCATTGGATACTTAAAATAGGCCACCTATTGACCATCCTCTCTTTCTGTATCCATCATCTGCTTGTATCTGACAGAGCAGCTTCACATGTGGGCTAACACTTCACTCTACATTGTGCTCTTTATTGTCACCATCAGGATGAAGAGCAGCATCATGTTTTGACAGTCACAACTCATAACTACAATGTCAACCACCAATACATACCAAATTCTTCCCTCCCAAATCCCAGTGTCCCATGCCCACATTCAAGAACCATGTGAGTAGGATGCTACTGCCATCTAGTAAATAGGATTCAGGGATGCTGAATATCCTACAATGCATAGAACATTCCCCACAAAAAAAAGATCAATCCAATTTCAAATATTTAATATTACCTAGAGTAAGAAAAATCTAGAGTTAACATCTAGCAAGAAAAATGCAAAACATCCCCACCTTTGCAATGTCATTCCACTGCTCAAAAAGTTCCATTCCATTTACAGAATAAAATTTATACAAGACTGTTTACAAGCTGGTGCAAATTATTTTTCTGGCCACAGCTCTCCCTGCTCCCCTGCTCTCACCCATGAGCACTATTCCTGCACTTCAGCCACACTGTCCTATTTTCAAATACCTGTCAAGCTTTTATTTCTGGATCCCTTCATGTGTACTTTTCCTCTGCCTCCTCTTTTCCTCCTCTTTCCCCACTGTTACTTATCTTAAGAGGTCTGGCTAAAATAGTCAGGCCTTTCTCTTCACATTGGCCCCAGTGGTCCGCCTTTTGTGTTTTACTGCACCAGCACTGAAGTGCACTACAGTCACTGTATAGATGCTATTCGTCTTTGTCCCATGCAGATAGGATAGGGTTAGGGAAGTACTTCAGTGCATGCTGGCGGAATGGATGAATCCATGCACACATGCACACTAGCATCATAGATTCTTGCTTCTCATAGCAAGAAACTGCAGCCTCTCTCTCATCAGGGGTGCTAAATATAGTACTATCTAAGTAACCCATCGGTGCAGGGCTGTCACCTGCTCAAGAATATCTGAGCATGAGGGTGAGTAGGTTCGTCATCAAGCCCCAGTATGGAGTCTGATGACACTGCACTTCTCCTCTGCACAGTTAGCATGGCCATGGCTCCTGTAACTTCCAGGTACACTTTGCCAGAACTCCTGACTCTGAGAATTTCTGCATTCTGCAGGCTCAGAAAGCTTTGAGGCAATGGTACATTAAGTAGCGTTTCATGTTTCTCTAAAACTAAATGGAAGAATGTCAAAAGAAGGATTCTTAGCAGCAGGCTAATAGCCACAAGGGAGTGTCCAAAAGGCATTCTATGATATCTTAGCTACTGCCTTGTTTCTATTAACAAGGGGAAAATCAACAGCTGGATTCTAGAATGTGCTATGTCACACAGGCCACTGCCTTCCATATGGGAGAGAAGCAGCCGCCACAAAGCTTGGGCTAAAGGGAAACAGATAGGAACTATGCCACTGAGGTCTCCTTAGCACCACCAGGTCCTGTTAATTTCACAGGGATATCTCTTAAAAGCTCTCCATGGACTCCAGAAAAACACTGATGCCAGCCCTGCAGGAACTGATGCCTTGAAGGGAGAACACTGTGAATGCCCAGGAAAAAAGCAGTTAGATTGCATTTGCAACTTATATAACAGAAATCATGTTTAAAAAGAAAAAAGGCTGAACAGTATTTAACATTTGTCTCTGCTCCCTCAAGCTGAGACTAGCAAGCTCCAGGGATGCAGTCCACGCCTGCGGAGAGCATCAGTGGCTGGAAGCAAAGCTGCACCTTTGCTGGAGAAGAGACCCAAGGGTGCCGCTGAATGGTTAGTGAACAGGGAGAGTGGCAGAGAAATCTGAAACTGGGAGTTGGTAGTGTGAATGCTTGTCCCAGCCTGGCTGCTAACTGCTCTGTAACCTGGGACAAACTGCTGGTCTACATCCTTCCACAGTTTCTACTGTAGGAGCTATTTGTCTTACCTCAGAGTATCAAAAGAAAGTAACTCCAGTCAGGCATCAATACCTCACATGGGCACATATTGTTATCTCTAGGCACATGGTGCCTTCTAAAATGTGATTTTGCCCTTGAAGAGCTAACCGCATGCCTAAGCAGACAAAGTATAAAAAGAAGAAATGTCAATTTAAAGTATGTGGCAGACCACAGAATTACAGAAAATCATCAGAGGATTAAATCCAGTTAATGGTACCAGCCCTTGAAAATGCTGAAAGGGGAGCTCCCAACGTCTGGGAGAGTATAGCTGGAAGTCGCAGGACAGCATCTGACCTGAAGGGCCAGAAGCATCTGTGGAACAGGGGCTGATACTCCGTGGAGCAGGGGGCAGGGGAGCACCTGAGAGCAAAGCCATTGGCTGGAGGGAAGCCAGGGATTTGGGGGAAGGTATGGTGGAAAGTAAGTTCAAAAGGCAAGCTGGAGTGCTGTTACAGAGTGTGTCTGGATGTACCCCCAAAGCCTCATGCGGTCATGGGGGCCTGGCCTTTCTGAGTTGGCTGAATCTAGATTTTGTGATTGATTTATGGTCCAGTGCTGGGACCAAGGGTACAAACGGTACACCTACCCTAGGTTGGGAAGCCTGCATGCAATATAAGGGGCAGAGAGAGGCTTACACTTCCTTCCTCTCGTTGCTTTGTATTTTCCACCATCACAAACCGCCTCTGGCAGGCCACTCTGCCTTACAGCCAGATTAGGTACTGAAATCTCTATAAACTGTGAGCTAAATAAACTTTCCCTCCTTTGACCTTGGATGTTGGGTATCCTGTCTCAGTAATAAGCAAAAAGTAACTAAAACAAGTCCTACTGTGGCAGAGGATTTAATCATCACTGAAAGGTTCTCACACCTAATCCTTCACTCGGGGGAAGCCAGAGGAGGCTTGTGAGTAGGTGAGCAGTCAGTATAAGAAAAGTTTATACGGATCACACATTATATAAATACACAGCGTTATCATTGCTATTCTTGGCACCTACTACTGAAGCTCAGCACCATGTCAGGGGTACCCAGATGGCAGCAATGAAAACATTAAAAACTGAGATAGACCAATGCATAATGTGTACCAACTTAATCACCCAATAATATTCTGCATGCACATGGGGCTGGTGAGAAGAGACACTAAGAACTTCCGGAAGCAGAGCAAATGAAATCAAGGCAAAGTGCATTTGGGAGAACAAGTCTTCCTCTACACAAAGCACTATGAGCAGCCATGTTTCCAAAACAACTTAGCTTTGATCAAACTCCCGGTCTGTCCAGCCTAACGGGCTGTTGCATGGCCTCTTCTCCATTCACTTCCTATGTAGCTCTCCTCCATTTCTTAAGAACCAGCCATGCAGCTAACTTTCATGTTGTAACTCAGCCTCAGCATTCCTCAAGACCTATGCCCACATACCCAACTTAATGGTTGTATTTTGCACATCAAACATATAAAGTTTCAAAAGCCACAAATGAACTCATGTATCTCTTCCCACATATCTCTTTTTAGTTTTTCCATCTCGGAAAGTGAGGTGGCAAATATACTTGGTTGCAAAAAGCAAAAGACCTTCCTTTCTATCTCCTGCTTACATCCACACCCAACCCCCTATAGTGAGGCCCCTGAACTCTACATACTTCCAAAGGAAATCCCAGAGGTGACACTTCCCATTCACCCTATCCACTGTCCTCTTTGTTGTTGCTTTTCATTATTAGTACATGTTTTCAGTACAGAATGCTTACATCCCTTGTGAGCTGGTACATGTACATAAAACATCTTAATTCTTTTTTGCATCATTCTCCCCACTCCTCCCTCTCTCCTCCATCTGTTAAGCCCCTTCCTGAAAGATCACTCTCTTTCCTGTGCTCTTTTAGTTTGCTCTTTACATTCGGGTTTCTCATGTAAGAGAAACTGTGTGATATTTAAGCTTATGTGTCTGATTATTCCACTTAATATTATGGCCCCAAGGTGTATCCATTTTCTTGCAAATGACTCATTTATCCTTCCTTACGGCAGACTTGCACTCTGCTGTGTAAATACTACATTGTCTTTATTTATTCATCTCTCAATGAACAAATATGTAAGATGCTTTCAAGGTTTAGTTATTATGAATTGTGCTGCTATAAACATGAATATGCATGTAATATGACATCTTTTACTCTTTCAGGAGGATACCTAGAAGAGGAACCTGGGCAAATGGAATTTCTAGTTTCAGTTTTTTTGAGGAATCTCCATGCTGATTTCCATAGTGGTTGAACTAGTTTACATTCCCACCAACAATGTATAATTTTTTACCTGCAGTCTTGCCAGCATTTGCTATTATTTGATTCCATGATGATGGCCACTTTTTCTGGGAAAATCTCAGTGTTGTTTTAATTTGCATTTCACTAATAGACAACAATATTGAACATTCCTCCATATATCATTTGTATTCTTTGGGGAGAAGTGCATATTTATTTCACTTGAACATGCTTTGAGTCAAATTACTTTGGGGAGATCTTTTTTTTTTAGTTCTTTATATGTTAGTGCTCTGTCTGAGGAACACTGTAGCTGGCAAAAATTTTTTTCTGCTCCACAGGTTGTCTTTTTCAGCCTGTTCATCATTTTTTTTTTTTTTTTTTTGCTGTGTAGGAACTTTTTAATTTGATATGTTTTCATTTGTTGATTCTTTGTAAAATGTTCTCTGCACCCAAGGTTCTGTTCAGAAAATCCTTGCCTATGTCTATGACTTCAAGAAGTTTACCTTTTTTTCATCTTCCAGCAGATTAAGTATTTCTGTCTTAACACTGAGTTCTTTGATCCATTTTGTTTTTAGTTTAGTACATGGTAAGAGATATGGGTCTACCTCTCATCTTTTGCAAATAGTTTTCTCAGGACCATTAAAGGCTATCTTCACTCTTGGCCCAAGCCCTTGTTCCAGCGATTGCAGCTGCGGCTTCAGAGACCCACGCTCATGGAAGCCTCCCGACTCGGCCAGGGGAGAGCGGAGTTCTAAGAGCTGGTCCAGAACTGGAGAGGAGGGCGCAGCCAGGAAAAGAGGCAATGGTGGTTGGGAACTGTGGTCAAATCCAGTGTGAGGATGACAGGTTGCAATAGCCACTGAAGCGGAGTCCCCACTCTGCAGCAACCTTCCTAATCAGCACCGGGAGGCAAGGTGGAGCCAGAGCAGCCAGTACACATCCTACCACACCCAGCTCTAAGCCTGCCTCGAGGCTGTGGCCTCCTGCCTCTCCACTCCGTGGGCGGCTGCCAGTGGGGAGCGGTGGGCTGCATCGGCACCCACATCAGAGCCACAGCAACTCCCAGGGATCCAGCCAAGGAACAAACGGGAACTGGAGCACAACAGCAAGAGAGAGCTGCAGATGGAGGTGGCTCACACGACACCACGCCCTTCTCACTCCAGCATCAAGCAGGAAGCATGAACTGAGTTACTGGGC
>PVLD010022511.1:0-29174 GCA_004027595.1 Dinomys branickii
TCCGCGGCTGCTGGGGGGCTGCAGTGCTGATTGCCTGAGGCCGGCTGCACAGTGTGGGGCTCCAGATCCTGGCAACAGTGGCGAGTGTGGCATGGACAAAAGTCTGAAGTGGGAGGCGCTGCGGAGCTGCTGGGCAGATGGATGCACTGAGGGACAAGCAGAGGGCGGGGGGGGGCAGCCATGGCAGGCGAGGTGCATGGGGTGGGGTGGGGCGGGGCTGGGACCGGTCTGAGTGTGGCATGGCTCGAGCTGCCAGTGGAGGAGGCTGGGGCCGTGCTGTCTACTCAGGAATTTGCTTACCTCTGGCCGATTCGGAATGTTTCCATGAGCAAGGGCCTCTGAGGCTGATGCTGTGAGTGCCAGAATGAGGGGGCGGGCTTGGGGTTTGTGTGGAGCGGTGGCTCCTTCCTTTTCCGCCTTCTCTTCCCCTGAGTGCCCCATGGTGGTCCTCCAAGCTTTTTCTCCTGGAGAGGTCTTGTTTGCTCTTTCTGAGGGTTTCAATTTCCCTTTCAGATCTTTCCTGGGTCTGGGGCACCAGGGCACCCATTTCTCTCCTTCTTGTTTTTCTTCTGTTGCTGTATTTCAGTGTCTCATTGGCAATCCTCTGGAGGGATCTTTCTCTGCTGCTTACCTGGTTGCCATCTTACTGGAAGTCCCTGAATTCTTTATTGTAGGGGTGTGTGTGTGTGTGTGTGTGTGTGTGTTCAGGCACACATAAAACATTTCTTTGGGAGTATGTATGTGTAGTCCTGGTGATTGAACCCAGGGAACTCAACTACTGAGCTACGTTGACAGCCTTTTTCATGTTATTTTTTATTTTAAGACAAAGTCTTGCCAACGGTGGCCAAAAACTTATAATCCTCCTGCATCAGCCTCCCAAATAATGGAATCACAGGCTTGAGCCCCCAAGTCTGGCTCACAATATAAAATATATTTCTTACTGACTCACAATGGAAAACAGCAAGCCATTTCTTGAAACATCACACAGCACTCCATAAATTAGTACAATTTTGATGTGTCAAATATTTTTTTAAACACTAAATCAGATGTTAGTTTCCTATGAAGACCTTGATTAACCATCTGGCAAATATGTGCTGAATTAAATTAATTTGTTTGTGGATTTACTTAATAATCGCTAAGACCGTGTCTTCGACATTAACCATCACAATCTCTCATTTAAGTTTGCTGAAAATGTGAGACACCAGCAGGCTGTCAAAGGTTAATCAGATTCAGTGAATGTTCTTTTGGAGGGATAAACCATCCCATCTACTGGGATTGCTTCATAACCTTTAATCCAGCTTAACTGCCCACCTGCTGTACAACATAGATTCTAAATTCTCTAAACAAGCACCTAGAGAAGCTGACACGCGCATGACGTGCCACAGCCATGAGCACACAAAGCCTTCCAGTCCTAAGGAGCTTCAGAAACACTGGTCTTACCCTGGTCCAACCCTTCCCTCGCAACAGGAATGGGTAGGCTCTTTGTCCTCTCGCCCAACCTAGGCAATCTCACAGGTCTGGATCATTAGTGCTCCCTTTTCAGGCCTTGGGTGCTCAGTGCATTTTTTGTGATCCTCTTCCAAAATCCAGGAAAGCTGCCACTGGAGACCTGGCACATCATCTGCCCCTTGGTAGACACAGGTCCCCAGTGTTCAGAGCTATCACAGTTTTCAGTGCCCAAGATATACCCAAGGCCCTTAAACAGCCCAGGATCTGCAGCTCCAGATCAAAGACAAGTCCTCACCTCCCTCATTATCTACACTTCCATTGCTGCCTGCAGGGTTGTCTGCCAGCCTTGGGTAAGTGGGCCAAGGTGGGACAGGGGCACCAGCTAAAGAATGCAGGGATGATGAAGCCTCACTTCTGATCTGCTGGCAGCCTGGTACCATGATGTTGCACAGAGATGGAGGGGCTGCTCTCTGGGGTCCTCTTCCTCTCTCACCTTCCTTAGTCTAAAAAAGAATGCGTCATCCTTTCCATTAGCAGGGAACTAGGTATTCACAAACTCTGCAATAGCATGCCAGTGTTTCCTAGAGCGAGGATCTATCACATCCCTGTGCCGTCTCCTGAAGGTTAGATAAAAGTCCCACACTGTAGGCTCCATCCGCCGCTGAGCTATCCTTGTGGAAGTCCAGTCTGGACCAGTCATGCTCCTGCTGCCTCTGCTGCATATCAGAACTATCTGAACTACCTGCACAAAGGCAAAGGGTGACCACAGGCATATGAAGCAGCTGACACTCTAAAAGTCACCTCTGCCTCAGTCCTGGACTGGATCTACCTTACACTGGCACTTGGTGGCCTTGGGGGTTTCTCAGCCCTGATATACCCTACCCAGGAGTAGGCAGCCCTGAGTGCTGTGGCCAAAGGACAGCATCCTTTGTTGTGGGCCTCTTGTGTAAGCTTGTTCTCATTCTAGAGCCTGGTAGCCCCCAGCAGGGAGGGCAGAGCTGACTGAGGAAGCACACCCAGGCCCCCATTGCAGCCCTCAGTAAGTGTCTCCAGTGCTTCATCACTGTGGAGGCTCTCTGTGGAGTGCAGTGGAGAATCCAGTCTTTTCAGGGGCCTTGAAATGTCTGTGGGGCAAGAAGGAGGATGTGGTGAGTAGTCTTGGTGGGATGGAATGCTGGAGCCCACATCTCAGACAGAATCTAAAAGGGTTCCATAGAGGTACCCCTGGTCCCACATTCAAATACCCCAGCCGCCAGTGTCTGTCTCTCACAGCAGCTCTAGGTTCCAGAGTCTCAATGTGTAGACAGCTCATGAATGAAGCACATAGTGTTCTAGACTAAATAGAATCACTAACACTCCCTAACGAAACCCTCTTCAGGGACTGAAGACAAAGTCGTGGTCATTTACTATGAGCTAGAAGGCTGGTTACTTTCTAAAATTTTCTTCTAATTAAAAAATCTGCGTTCCAAGTGTAGCTCAGTGGTAGAGCTCCTGGCTGTGTGAGGTTCTGGGTTTCAACTCTAGGCCCCTCCTCTTCCCCCCCAAATGCATGTTTAGGCTGTCTCCTATTTGGTTTTAAATGCTGCAGCAAAATGCTTTAAAAACGTATTTCTTGGAATCAAATTTGAGATCAAATCCCAGCGTTGTCACTCAACGCATAACACTAACTCTTGAAGTGTTTCCCTTTCCATAAAATAAAGCATCACAGCCCACCTGTTCTGAAGATTGACTGAGAGAGCCTACACGAAGCGGCCAGGTATCTGGCACACAGGAAACAATGACTGCTCACCATTACTGTGACTGTTCTTATTATCAATTAGAGTAAGTGGAAGAAGAGGGGAAGATAAAACCAATCCAAATGATATAGCATTTATAGAGCTGGGTCCTCACTTCAAAATAAAAATTGTATTAATTTAATGTACTGTACTTGTTTGCAGAGATATAATATAGTGCAGTACAGACTTGTGCTCAAATCTCTCCTACTTCTTGAGGGTTCTGGGAAAATCATGGAAGATCTCTGAGACTTGGTTTCCTCATATGTTAATGGGAATGAATGACCATAATTAACTGGCATGTTGTTGTGAGGGTTAAAGCAACCTCCCTCCCACAGGGCAGGGAGCTTCTCTCACAGGCACATACTGCTCTCCTGGCTTCCACTGTGGGAGTCCTTATCACATTGTGTCACAGGGTCTCTTCCCACTGCAGTGATCCCTTCTTGACTGAAAGGAGTCTGTGTTTTAATCTTGGCATTGAGTGCAGCCTTTGCACATAGCAAGTGTTCAGTAAAACCTTGCAAGTGGACTGAATGAAAGAATAACTAAAAATGGAGTTGGTGGGAAAATGAAATTCCTCTATTACATATATTCTAGGGAGTTTATTAGCAGCTGTATCATAGCTATGTTCAGTGTTGAGCGTTTTCCCACTATTGTAAATGTAATTTGATGTGTGTGTCATCCAAATTCCTATGATAAGTGGTGTTAGCCATTCATCCATCCCATTGTATTTCCTTGTCCCTGAGCTCCTAAACATTCTTCCAAATGAAAATATTTTCGTAAACTATCATTAAGATATATACATAAAGAATACCGGGTTACAAATATCACAAGTACAGCCTGACGTGGTGGTGCACGCCAATAATCCCAGCATTTACGAGGCTGAGGCAGGAGCCATGAGTTCAATGCTAGTCTGGCCTACATAATGAATTAAAGGCCATCCTGAAGTACAAAGTGAGACCATCTCAAAAAAACAAAAACAGCCAGGTGTGGTGGCACATGCCTGTAATCCCAGCACTTGGGAGACTGAGGCAGGAGGATCGTTGTGAGTTTGAGACTAGCCTGGGCTACAAAGTGAGCTCAAAGCCAGCCTGAACTGCATAGTGAGATCCTGTCTCAAAAAGACCAAAAACCCAAAAATCAACCAAAAACAAAACAACAAACAAAAAATCACAAGTATGAATCAACTAAACTAAAACTAACACCAGAGATATAGCTCAGAGGCATAAGCGCCTGCCTGGCAAGTACAAGGTCCTGAGTTCGATCGCCAGTATCAAAAAATAAATAAATAAAATTAAGCTAAAACACACCTGCCATCAAATAATTACTGTGAGCATTTTAGATGTAGCTTTGTAAGTCTGTCTTCAAATAGACTGGGCCTACCTGTTATCAAGGTAATCTGGAGAGACAGACCAGCAGAATGTGTATACATAGTGGAAGGCTCACAGTCCATTTTCTGTTGCTAGTAACACATTGCCACAGTTGGGGTGAGCTATAAAGAAAGGAGGTTAATTCTGGCCTACAGTTTTTCCAAGGTCAAGAAACTGCATCTAGTTAATGGCCTGCTCTCTGCATCGCCTGCCAAGGGACAGAGAGCATGCACATGTGCGTGGATTTCCTTCTTCTCATAAAGCCACCAGTATCTAATCATGAGGTTTCACCCTAAGATCTTACCTAATCCTAATCATCTCCCAAAGACCTCTCCTCTGAGCACCAATGTCAGGTTAAGTTTGTATCCTCCTTAATCCCACACAACAGACATTGAATTTCACCATGTGTTTTGGAGGGGACAAACAATATTCAAACCACAGGAGAGAGACAAAGAGTGATTTAGTTTAAGGAAATGGCTCACATGATTGCAAATATGCAAATCCACAATCTGCAGGTGGGCTGGCAGACTGTTGACCCAGGAAGAGTTGCAGTCCCCGTCCAAAGGCCCTCTGAAGGCCCCTCTGCAGAAGTCCCTCAGCTGGGTGTGGCGGTGCACACCTGTAATCCCAGCACTTGGTAGGCTGAGGCAAAAGGTCCTTTGTGAGTTTGAGGCCAGCCTGGGCTACAAAGTGAGCTCAAGGCCAGCCTGAACTGCATAGCGAGACCCTGTCTCAAAAAGACAAAAAAAAAAAAAAAAAAAGAAGTCCCTCTTACTCAGGGGAGGTCAGTCTTTGATAAACTCAAGCCTTCACCTAGTTGGATGAGGCAACTCTCATCCAAAGAATATTCATAGAAACATCCAGCTGGACACAGTGGCACAGGCTTCTAAACTTACCACTCTGAGAGGTTGAGACAAGAGGGAGGCATATTCAAATCCAGTCTAGGCATCTTAGACCCTGCCTCAAAATTAAAAACAAAAAAAGGGCATCAGTGGAAAGGCCCTGAGTTTAATCACTAGTATTGAAGGAAGAAGGAAGGAAGGAAAGGAGGGATGGAAGGAGAGAGAGAGAGAGAAAGAGAGAGAGAGAGAGAGAGAGAGAGAGAAAGAAAAGGGAAGAGAAAGAAAGAGAAAATAATGTTTGACCACATATCTAGACTTTTGTAACCCAACCAAGTTAATACATACCAGCTGCTGTAACAAAATCCCACAATCTGGTTGGCCTGAACAACAGGATTTTATTTTCTTGCATTTCTGGAGTTTAGACATCATAGATCAAGGTGCAGGCTATATTGATTTCTTCGGAGGCCTCTCCTCTCAGTTTATAGATGCCCATCTTCTCTCTGTGTCTTCACATTGTCTTCCCTCTGTGTCTGTGTCCAAAGACTTTTTATGAGGACACCAGATGTATTTAATGAGAAGCCATCCTCCTGACCTCACTGTAGGTCATTACCTCTTTAAAGATCCTGTCTTCAAATACAGCTGCTTCCAAGGTACTGGGGATTGATTACACCTCTATCTAGCCATACAAAGTCTGGGGGAACTCTAGTTTGTAGCACTAACCGTAGAACTTACTTGTTTAAATATACAATTCAGGAGGACCTCAAGATGGTGACTGGGTAGGCAGCAGAGAGGGAACCTCCCGGAGGATTGCCACCCAGTCAATGGAATATAGCAATATGAGAAGGACAGAAAGGAGAGGGGTGTGTACCCTGAACCCAGGAAGGATCTGAAATAGGAACTGAAGCCCTTGGAAAGACTAAGCAAAACCTTTTCTGGAGGAAAGGATCAGAGGGCTGCCATGGCACAGTCGGAAGGAGAGGAGATGGAGAAGGAGGAAGCCACCACTCCAAAAGCACCCTTGGCCCACGCCCACGTTCCGGCACTTGTAGCTTCAGCTTTGGAGACCCACGCTCATGGAAGGCTCCTGACTCAGCCCGGGGAGAGCAGAGATCAGAGAGCTGGTCCAGCTCTGGAGAGGAGAGGGCGCAGCCAGGAAAAGAGGCAATGGCGGTCGGGAGCAGTTGCTGAAACCAGTGTGAGGATGAGAAGCTACAACAGCCACTGAAACAGAATCTCCATCCTGCAGCAATCTTCCTAATCAGCGCCTGGAGGCAAGGTAGAGTCAAAGCAACCAGTACACAGCCCACCACACCTAGCTCTGTGCCTGCCCCGTGGCCTCCTGCCTCTCTGCTGGGCAAGCGACTACCGGTGGAGAGCGGCAGGGAGCATTGGCGGCAACCCTGGAGCCGCAGCGGCTACCAGGGATCCGGCCAGGGAACGGACAGGGGCTGGAGCATGACAACGGGAGAGAGCTGCTGATGGAAGTGGATCGCGTAGCCCCACACCCTTCTCACTCCAGTATCAGGCAGAAAGCATGAGCTGAGTTACCGGGCTTCAGCTCCCACCCTGAACTCCCTCTGTAAGCACCTAGAGACTTGGCGGCCTGTGCAATCCCCACCTGTTCCTGACAGCAATAGGACGAATCCATGGGCTTCAGGACTCACCCCAAACTACTAATATGAGCACCAAGAGGGTCTCCTTACTGCTTGCACATATGAACCTTGCATGAACCCATAGCAACAAATTAGATGAAAAGCAGCAGTCCGGGAGTCCAAAAAACAATGAGATACTCTACACAGAAGACCTGAGAAAATCCTCCAACTCTGTTCTAGAACTAAACTCTAAACTCAGCTCATACCCTGGACTACCACAGTGAGCATGGTTGGAGGAGATTTCAAGCCCTTGTACCAAGCTAAATTCGTCCAATGCCCAGCTGCAAGGGGTGGGGAACAGCAATACTGGAGATCAGGAGGTGGGAGGAGGTGAAAACCTGGAATTAGGGTGCAGACCCGGTTCTCTTACAGAGGGGTCAGCCTCCAAAGAGTCATAGGCGACCTACAGGGAGACACTAGTGGCCTATGGGGGAGCCCGGGGGCATTGACGGGGAGCTCAGTAGTCTGGGGGGGAGGGGGTCCCCCAGGCTACATGAGAACCCTGAAGACCTAGACAGGGCCTCCGGCATTGAGGCGGCTGGGCGGAGCCAGGCAATTCACTGTGGGCGCCGCCCCACAGGCCCCTGTGCAGAGCTGGTCAGTCTGCTCTGCTGAGGGCACCCCACCCTTCTGAGGGCGCCCCACAGACTGGGCCTGCCCCCACCCGTAGTGCGGCGATGGGTCGGAGCCGGTGGTCTGCTGTGAGCATAGGTGCTTTTCCACCTCCTACCATAGCAATTTGTATACACCCATATATGTTATAGCATAATCTAAGCAGCTATGTCTCCTCCCAAGGTGAGAGCCCTGGGGTATAAATAAACCCAAAAGTACAGTTAATATCACAAGGAAGATGACTGATTGAGTGGTAGAACAACAAAAGACGAGGGAGGAGAAAATTGATTAATCAAAGGAGCCATCATCTATATAACTAACAAACGTGAAGATAACATTATGTAGGACAGCATCCAGAGCTAATTCCCTATGTTCTCTATAATTTTGTATTTCCTCTATTGTTTTTGTGTTAACAGAAGTGAAGATAACATTATGTAATACAACATCCAGTACTAACTCCCTACTATATTCTATATAATTTTGTATTTCCTGTATTGTTTATGTGGTATTCAGGTTTATATGTCTCCATTCTTTTGTCTTTAAAATAAAATAAAAATTAAATAAATAAATATACAATTCAATGCTTTTAACACGGAAGAGGATCTACAGCTCCGTTTATAGTTGAGAAAGCAGAGGTCCAGAGGTTGGCCAAGGCTGTACGGCTTCTCCTCCTCTTCCTCCTCCTCCTTCCCCTCCTCTTCTTTGTCCTCATCTTCCTCTTCCTCTTCCTTCTGTTTCTTCTTCCACTGCTCTGTTGCTCTCTCCTCCTCCTCCCCCTTTATTCCTCTTCATTCTTCCCCTCCCCCTTCCCATTCTCCTCCTCCTATGTTGCAAGATAAGAATTGAATATCCTTGGGCATTTGCTGGCTGTATAGTTTATAATTATAACGTATTGATTTTTTTCTCATAGCACCTGCCAAACACCTGACAGCAGTGTGACTGAATTGTTAGATGTTTACTGCTTTTACTCTCGTTTATCAGCACTTTCCAGTGTTACCCTTACGTGTCTGATTCACTACCCTGGGCTGTGTGTACCTCTTAGCCGGAGAAGAGCTACTTGAATCAAATTTTTCAGAACATGAAGATCGGGAAGGAATCACATTAATTATTCAGAAATGTTCCAAAACTACCCCAACTTGGAAGAGAAAAAAGTTATTTTTATTTACAGTATTTTAGGACACTGAAATGGCAAGATAAATTATGTAAAAACGTATGTGGTTTTGAGATTTAAAAACAGAAAACAGGAAGGGAGGATTTCCTTCCTAGCTGTACGCACCCCATTGGTTACTTATGACTTTCTCTGCCTGAGATAGGAAGTAAAGTGACCTCAAGCACAGCAGGTGGCTGCCACCCTCAAACTTCCCACCCAGTACTTTTCAAGCAACCTCGGGGTGCCATTTAAAGACACACACACCTCAGCCTCAGGAGAATTCAGTTAAGCAAAACAAAGCTATTCTTAGTGGAAGGTTTTCCCATTAAAGAAAAAAAGCAGGGTAGGAGTAAAACGTTACAAAGGCTTGAGAATATTCTTCGCTGTTTGAGAATCAGAGTAGATGCTGGCAAAAGTGAACTATGTTAATGTGTTTTTAGTAGAACCTAGTTTATTAGATTTAAGGCCCTCAGAAGTGAAAAACAACATATTCTGCATTATGACACATTCAGCTATGTACTGTCTGTCCTCTCTTTAATTACGTCAGAACAGCCCTAACATTATAAGGCTGTAGAATTACAGAGTAAATACCAAACAGCCTGTAGTTTGGAAGCTGAATATAACCCAGTTCCAGGATCAAATACCTGAGAAAGATTTGGCTGTACTCTATGGTGCACAGATTTTCCAGGCTCAAAATCTGGGAACAGACCCAAAATGTCTTACGTCAAAAGTCAGCCTGGTCGAAGTTATTGTTATAATCCTATTCAAATTCATAGCCCTTTTGGCTTGACATACCAGTCACACCAATTTCTAGCTCTTCAGGTCCAATAAAAGAACCAGAGAAGTGAACTGTCCTCATTCTAGGAAACTACATCAACTGTACAAAGATACACCTCTGCCCAGTTTGTATACCTCTCCTGCTTCCCAAAATGGAAACACAAACCTTGCCAATTCATCATACAGGCAGCTAAAAAGAAAAATCAGACCAACTGTAGATTTTCTTCTCTCTGATGTAATTTATGTAATTCTATGAATAATAAAATAAAATGCTGGCTGTGTTAGGTAGGGTGTAGGGCTCTCCAGAGAAAGGAGATATGTATCTCTCTCCCACTGGTGTGTGTGTGTGTGTGTGTGTGTGTGTGTGTGTATGTGTGTGTGTGTGTGTATTATAAGGTATTGGCTCATGTAATTATGAGGCTGAGAGGTCCCCTGGAGACTCAGGCAAGCTGATGGTGTTGCTTGAAGTCCTCAGATTTAGAGTTGATGGTCTAGGTTCTAGTCCAGGTCTGAAGCCCTAAGAACCAGGAGCACTAAGGACAGAAGATGGGTACCCTGCTCATGCAGTCTGGCAGGAAGTGAATCCAATATTCTTCCTTTTTGTTTTGTTCAGGCTCTCAGAGGACTGGCTCAAGCCCCCTCACTTTGGGAAGGGCCAGCTACTGTACTCAGTCTGCTAGTTCAAAGGCTAATCTCTTCCCAAAACCAAGGCAGGAGGATTGCTGGGAGTTCAAGGCCAGCCTGGGCTACATCATGAGTTCAAGGCCAGCCTGGACTACATCATGAGACCCTGTCTCAAACAAACAAACAACAACAACAAAACAAAAAACAGAAACACCCTCAAAAAGACACCTAGAATTGTGTCTTTAACTAGTTGTCTGAGTATCCTGTGACCCAGGCAAGTTAATGTAGAAAATTACCCATTACACTATCATTAAAACATTAATTGGCTTTCAGATAAAAGCACTGATAAATATAATCCTGAGAGTACAGGACAAATTCATATCAACAGGGAGAAACAAGATGTACTTGGGCCCAATTTTTTCCCTCAATATAGAGTTCAGCCAAGCATGGTGGCACACGCCTATAATCCCAGCACTGAGGAGGCTGAGGCAGGAGGATCGCTGCAAGTTCGAGACCCGCCTGGACTACAAAGTGAGCTCAAGGCCAGCCTAAACTGCATAATGAGACCCTGTCTCAAAAAGACAAAAATAAATAAATAAATAAAAGTGGAGTTCAGACTTCCCAAGCCCCTTTGTCTAGTGGCATTATCAACATCTCAATCACCCAGCATTGAAAGTCTAAATCTTGGCTCACACTTTTTTTAATCTCCCTTATGCCATTAGGCATCAATGTCTAGGCACCACTTCTTTGAAAAATGTCCTGGCCCTCCTATGATTCTTAGCCTGTGCATGTTCTTAGTAACAACATACCGATCACGACACCTTGCGGTAGGTTCCTCCTCCTCTATACCCCATTTGCCCAGCACATCCTTACCAGACCACTCTGAAAAGCCATTTTCATTGACTCATTCCTCAGCTGCAACTCCCAGTGGCAGCTCCCTGGCACCTCTGCATTGGTCGGTAGTACTACCAGGTTATCCACATCCATCATGAAGTCTCCTCCTGCAGACTTTCACCACCTGGGTGGCAAGTCTAACCTTGCTGACCCTCTGCTGTAGGCCTACACCGTGGGTAACTTAGAGTAGCCAGCGAGAAAATTCCAGCTGAATGAGCCCACAAGTCCTGGAAATCATAGCACCCCTTGGATTAAAATTACTGGAGCAGAGTTTTTAACAAGAGGCGTGAATGTTTTCCTTCTGTGCAGGTGAGAAAGCACAGGAAGGACACTTGGACCAGTCAGCGCTTTGTACGGCCTCTTTCTTACATACTGAAAAATTAAACACAATTTTATGACTATCCATAAATAACAGCACAGACTGACAGGAAGTGATGCCTCTAAATTTATAGTTTATAGTACACTTAATTTGAGTGATGAGGAATGTTCTGGATAACAAGAGTTCATCTGATTTTTTTAAAGACATGCTTATACCCACGTCACAATTGCTATAAATAGGGCCACTTGAAAGCATAAAAATAAAGCACAGTTGACTTTGGTCAAGCCACTTAACATTTCTGGGACCCAGAGTTCTTCCAGCAAAATGATCACCATGAACTCAATCTCCATGTTTCCTTCAATTCTGACGTCATTTGGGCCTGTATGCAAAAACTCCCCCCTCTGCTCTATAAATTAGCCAATTAGTTTGCCACTTTGGGCATTCAGTTTTAAGATTTCCTTTGTTAGTAAAATTCCCACACCCTCAATTTTTTTTCCTGTGGGATCACATAGGATTAGAAACCCTTTATTTTGATGAGGAAGGAGTTTTTTTTTATTTATAGTGCCACCATCCTATCAACCATGGCCACTGTGCCATTTTAACAGGCTCTTTTAAGACCAGAAATGTAATTTCTGGGTAAAAGATAGTCTTTGTGCCTTCCACATTTAAGTTTATGAAAAATTCATTATACTCTCTTTTTTTTTTTTTTTTTTTGTCTTTTTGAAACAGGGTCTTGCTATGCAGTTCGGGCTGGACTTGAGCTCACTTTGTAGCTCAGGCTGGTCTCAAACTTGCAACAATCCTCCTGCCTCAGCCTCCTGAGTTATAGAATTACAGGCATGAGCCACTACACTCAGTTTATACTCTTTTTATTTTTAGCATCTTATCACAGATTAGTTAAAATATTGCCGTTAATAACTGCTGTTATTCTGACTTAATACTTATCTTTCCTCTGTGGGACCTAAATATTATAAGAGCTACAATTTCTGCATTGACTGGGTCCATTTGCCCATCACAAAGATACCTACATCCTTTCTTCCAAGCTACCACCTGACAGTTTCCCAGCTAATGCCGACAACAGGAGGGTCTCTGACCGTGAAGGTGGGAGATGGGTGGAACAGCCAGCTTGTCTAAAGCGCTTACTTTCTGTGAGCTTCCCTTTTCCAAGTCTCGCTTCAGGGACTGACGCTCTCTGCAGTGAAACTTGGAAACACAAGCGTGGTTAAGTGGGTGCATTTTGTTAAAACAACCCAACTGTGCATTTTCCATGTTCTTTCCATTGGCGGGGGTGGAACCGAGGGCCTTGCACTTGCAAAGCACACACGCTGCCTCTAAACTATGACTCCAGCCGATTTTCCGGTGTTCAGCGCATATGTCTCCTCCCCAGGAAGTCTCCACCCCTTAAGCCAGAAGCAATTTGGCCTCTTCTGAACTTCCTCCATGTTATTTGACCCTATCTGATGGCACTTTCCAATTTCTTCCACTTTTGTGTTGCAGTAAAATATATAAAAGTTCTTATTTCCTCTACTAGATTGCAAAGTCCTTGGTATTAGGAACTGAGCATCACGGCCAGCCAGCAGAGTATCCTGTAGAAGGATTCTCAGTAAACTGAGGGAAGACAGAAGCAAGGGAAGAAGAAAAAAGACACCTGTTACATGGAGGAGAGGCCTCCTGTAAGAAAAAAATCCCTGGATGGGAGTATTCTAGAGAAAATAAGGAGCAGAAGAGAAGGGGGCTGGGCTAAAGCCAGCCCTCTACAGAAGGCGGTTCTGTCTAAGTAAACAGGGAGCAGAGAGAGGAGGGAGAGAGGGGCTGGGAACTTGTTCCCTTTTTCAGTGGGTGGCACTTGCCTTCATAGCCTGAGCTTTCCTTCTCTCACGTGTTTTCATTCCAAGTGCTCTTGCCAAATGGGTTTACCTGCTATCCTCACTCTTAATGAAGTCACAGCCAGCAGGGCTAAACTCTAAGAAGCCAGGTCAGTTCCTGGCTCAGAATGTAAGAATAACCTGGCAGCTTAGTTAGAAACTTCTTCCCATTCTCATAGAGCATATGTGCTCATATAACTAAGTCAGTGGAGCATCTTATGTAGTCAAATAATTTCTTGTTTAAGAAACCCTACATCGCCAGGCTGGGTGGCGCATTCCTGTAAACCCAGCTCTCGGGAGGCTGAGTCAGGAGGATCGTTGCAAGTCTGAGGCCAGCCTGGGATACAAAGTAAATTCAAGCCCAGCGTAAAGTGCATAGTGAGATCCTGTCTCAAAAAGACAAAAGACCAAAAAATAAAAAACCTACATCACTGGTGATGATGGTAGCTTTTTTGCCCAATCTAGAAACTACTCTGACACAGAGACTTGACCCGAGTCAACCTGGGCCTTGGCACAGAACCTTCTGTCTCCAGTTGGATTTAGGGTCACATCACATTTACTGCCTATGAGACCATCCTTCCAAGACTACATCTCCTTTTCATTTGATACAAATTTTGCTTCAAACCAATGAACCCCATCAATCCAGGTCTAGTTCCCCTGTAACTAGTCTGACTTCACAGAGGCAGCACTTCAAATTAATCTTCTCACAGACAGAGCCATTCACACTCTCACACCCCCAGGGTGCTGGCTTCCCAGTTTCTGAGTCCTTGCAGAACACATCCATTTCCCAGGTCAGAGAGCCTCATGGACCTAAACTCTCTTTTCTGGGCCTACTCCAGGGACTCCTCCATCTTTGCTGCAGCCTCCAGGAATAAAGCCAGGGTCTCCTTCTCATCTAAGGTTTCTACCAAAGCCAAAGAAAAATCCAAGAAAAGAATAACCATCCCTTTTCCTAAAAAGTTATACCCACTGTCACAGGAAACAGTGCTGAACTATAAACACAGGGCTAGCTGATAAAATTTAAAAGTCCATAGTCTGAGTGGCTTATTTCTTGCTTTGGTTTCCAAAAGGAAGCTCAGCAAAGCCCCATAACAGGCTTCCTTCTGGCCTGGCCCTCAGCCCAGTGAAGACATCACAGATTGCAGATCCCCAAAGCTACCCACCTTCTGCCAAGCAGTTTCTTTGCATTCATAAGAGTCTCAGTTCTGGGATTCTGCCTGGCCAAAGAATGATCACTTTCCATTTTCTCACATTTTTTAAAGTCCTAAAACTTTAGAAAAACACTTATTTTTTCCCTGACAAATTTGCAAAACTCTACCCTCTTTCCCTTCCTTTCCACTCCCATGGCTTGGAGCCTCTGAATAAGTTTAACTAATCTAGGGTATTGCTTTACCCTTCTGACTGGTCACCTGATTTCTGATATCACGCCAGAATAATACCTCTAAAACACACTTCCGTCATGTCACTCCTGTCATCCTAGCCCCTTACAAGCTCCCCAAAACTTTTCAGTAAGTCTCCATTGCTGATAGGATAGAGACCAAATTACTGAGCATGGTATTCAAGGCTTCCGCACCGGACCTCTCACGTTCTCCTGGCCTAGATTCCCGCTAATGAAGCAAGCTCTATGGTTTCACATCTACTTTTCTGCATGAAACTCTCTTCTACAATTTAGCTGTCCCTAGAACTGACTACCATTTAGCTTCTAGCATAACTGTGCTCCAAGGCACTGACATGAGGGTGACAATCTCACTCTCCCTGATTTTCCCCACCTGGGATGGTTTCTTGCTACACATCACACTTCTGCAAGGCTTCTCCAGAGCACTCATCACCGGTTTCTACGACAGTAATTTATGTGCACACCCTAATTCTTCTTCCAAACTGCACGCTCCGTGAAGGCAAAAAATTGAATTTGAGATTCCTTTCAATGCTTAGCACCTTCCCTTACGTGAAGTATTTATCAGATACGTGAAGTATTTATCAGATACTTTGATCCACTAGCGGTGAATTTCATCAACAACTTTTGTTTCCAGTTAAATAGCTTCACGTACAAACTTTTGAGTTGGGGTAGATTTTCTCAAGAAAATATGTTAATCATTTCTCACACAATCACACTTTCAGTCCAGAGGTCAATCTAGGTGGAGATGAGCTTGTGTTGTAAAGCCTCGCGAATTACACTCCAGATAACTGTCCTGCCCACTTGTCGCTTCATGTAAGAACCAGTTGTTTTGTATTGCCTGTGAGCTGGGGGAAGGAGAGGGTAAGGAACACGTTCAAGGTCCCCGACAAATGAAGGCAGAGATTAGATTAGAGTTTTGCCAGGCCAAGGGAAGGGTTTGTGCCGAGATCCCTGAAGTGCTGGTCCTCAGAGCAGTTGGCGAGTCAGCTGCAGAAACCCGCTATGAAAAAAAGCAGGTTTGACCAGGTCTCACACAAGATGCTGAAGATAGGTCCTTGGTACAGAGGTGCCTGTCCTCTCCGCTGGGTCCTTGGCATCCCGTCTTTCCTCTGTCCAGGAGCTCTCTCTCACTACTTCCCGTTTCATAGAGAAGCCCTAAGATTTATGAATGCTCTCTCCTACCCTCCTACCTGGACATACAGCAATATCTGCACCCTTCCTTCTCCCCACGATAGAGAAGAAGCTGTCCCTCTGCCCCAGGCCGGGCCCTGTCCTCTCTACCTCCCTCAGGACTCTGCTCCTTCATGCCATGGTTTCTTCCCTCTCTCCCTCTTGGCTTCTTTCTTCCAGCTTCTAAACACACTGCAGCCTCTTTCTCAGTCTCCCTGGGTCACAGTCCTCAGCCCCTGCCCAGTTTCTCCCCTACTTCTCTGAACATCTCCAAACTTCTCCAAGCAGAGATACCTTCAACGTCCTCTCACATGCGCTTCCAGCCTGCTGCCATCCTCACTTCCAGCTGGCTTTTGAAACTCCACACTAAAAGCTTGAATGTCCTCCCAATGGCACATCTTTTGTCTTCTTAAATCTCTTTGCTCTTTTAAAATGTTTTTAATCTTATTTGCAGTAAAATACATATAAAATTTGCTATTTTATTTTTAAGTGTACAATTCAGTCGTGTTAAGTATTCACATTGTTATGTAACTGTCTCGCAAAACTAAAATTCTATATCCCTTAAATAATCTTTCCATTAAAAAAACTCTCAGTTTCCCTTCTACTTTTTGTCTCTGAGCTTGACTATTCTAAGCACCTCATATAATCGGAATCATATAGCATTTCTGTTTTTCTGCCTGGCTTATCACGCTTAGTACAAAGCCCTTGAAGTTCATCCATGCTGTGGCGTGTATCAGAATATCCTTCCTTTCTAAGGCTAAGGATATTGCATTATATGGATAGACTATATTTTGCATACACATTTATCTATTGGTGGACATTTGGATAGTTTCCACCTGTTGGCCACTGTGTATGTTGCTGCTATGAATGTGGTTATATAAATATTTCTCTGAGGCTCTGCATTCAATTCTTTTGGATATATGCCCAGAAGAGGTATGGCAGTATTGCCGGATCATATCGTCTTCCTCCTCCCCTCCTCCTCTTCTTCCTGCTCCTTCTCCTCCTTCTTCTTCCTCTTTCTCGTCCTCATCTCTGTCTCTGTTTCCTCCTTCTTCTTATGGTACTGAGACTTGAACCCAGAGCTTTTACTCTATGCTACATCGCTACCCTTTTAACAAATTTTTTATTTGATCACTGACTGATTGACTGATGAACTGAGGTACTGAGGTGTGAACCCAGAGCCTCCACAATGAGCTGCATCCCCAATCTTTTCTTTTTAATTTTGGGACAAGGCCTCACTAAGTCAGTCACTGTCCACATTAAGCTCAAACTTTCAATCCTCCTGCCTCTGCCTTCCAGAATGCAGGATTACAGGGATGGGCCCCATTCTCAGCTTTCTTATTTATTTTTAATTAATTTTATTTATATATATTTAAATATACAAAATGATCATGATCATCACAGGGAATTTGTACCTACACATTGTACATCTTGGTTGCTTTTTTTCCCTAATCCCCTTCCCTCCCTAAAACCTTTCTTCCCCTCCTTATTTACAGAAGTTTTATTTCTACTTTGTTTCTTTATTATGTATTTATTGATTGGTTGTTTGAGACAGGTCTCACTACGTAGTTCAGGCTGGCCTTGAACTCATTATATAGCCTGGGTTGGCCTTGAATTTGTGACAGTCCTCCTGCCTCAGCCACTGAGTGCTGAGATTACAGATGTGTACCACCACACCAAACCCAGACTTCATTTCCTCCTTCCCGAAGCTCTGCCGCACTACTTCCATGAGACTCTTCACTCTCACTCCAGTTCTCCGGTACCTACCTTCCTGACCTTCCTTCTCCATCTCTTTCACAGGTTCTTCCTCCACCTGGCCTAATCAGGGTTCAGTTGTTAGAAAACCAGAAGCTGCCTTGAAGAGACAGAGTGTTTTTGATACAGAGAATTAATTAAACAGACATTGGGAAGCTAAAAGAATATGTAGTGGTCAGTAACCTCTCCCACCACTAGGTGACTAGAAGGTCTCAGAGTTCCTTGTACTCACTGCATAGCTGTTGCTTGGGCCCTGTATTAATCAGGGGAATAGAATCAATAGGATGGACAGATATAAGAGGTGATTAATTGGCTCATAGAATTATAGAGGCCAAAATTCCCATGATCTGTCTTCCACAAGCTGGACAACCAAGGAAACCAATGGTATAATTCATCCTGAGGCCAAAGGCATATGAAGGAGATTAGAGGGGGCTGGTCTGAATCCCAGATTCAGAGGCTTAAGATCCAGATCATGCTGCTGGACAGTAGATGGGATATCCCAAAGACAGGAAAGGCAGATGTCACAACCTCCCTTAGAGCTCCCTGGCTCCCTTACAGCCAGCTGATTATGTTCTGAAACCCCTATAAACTATGAGCTAAATAAACCTTTCCTTCCTTAATTTTGGGTGTGGGGTGTTTTGTCCCAGCAATGAGAGAAAAGTAAGACATTTGTCCTACCTCCACCTTTTTGTTCCACTGGGTCAGGCCCTTAATGGATTGGGTGATGCCCACCCATGTTGGTGAGAGAAAATCTTCTTTAACCAGTCTGCCAACTCAAAGGTGATTCTAGAAACACCTTCACAGACACCTAGAAATAATTTAACTATCTGGGAATCACTTAACCCCAAGGTGATACCTAAAATTAACCATCACACCCCTTCACTGTGGTGCCCAGCTGGTTGATGTTGGCACCTCTGAGAAAGTACCTTGCCTGTCCTTATACCGAGAGTGAGTAAAGAAGCTGGAGACTGGAGCTGTGGCCAACTTCTGTGACAATGACGACAAATAGAAGCTGGAAGAAAGTCCATTCTGTACTTTTCATTCCTTCTCAGCTGCCTTTAGCAAGTATGAAACTGGAAAAGGACTTCAAGGTGAACACTTTGCAAGCCTCAGCCAGAGCTTTAAGAACCAGTTCTTGAAGGATGGACATGGAGCTGAAAGACAAGACACAGATGACCAGCCTGGGACTTGTGCTGGGTCCACGATTCTCACTAAACCCATGTCCTTTGCATGGTCTCTGTTTCTAGGGATGAAGTCTCATGGTCCCAGCCACTACTCTTGTGCCTATGGCATCTACACCCATCTTTCCAGTGCTGACCCTTTTCTAAAGTTCAGGTACATTTATTCACCTTGGCTGTATTTTTCCCCCACTCACCTGCTAGGAGTCTCTGTCACGATGGTCCTCTAATTAAATGAGGTACTTACTGGACTCTTCATCTTTGCTCCTCAGCCTGCTTCTACTCCTCCATTCTCTAGCTCAGCGGGTGGTGTCACCTATGCTGATTAACTGACCCAGAGCCCAGGAATCCTCTTCAAATGCCACTGACTCCTTCGCCTCTCAGATATCCTCCCAGTCCTCGCCTCCAATCCATCCCTGCTTCGCTGCCTCAGGTCAACCTCATTTATTTTCTTCTGTGGGCGAGGAGTTCCCCCACCATCTAAATGTGCTGTTAGACTCCTGCTCCTCTTAAATGCACACAGCTGCCCAAGTGATTGTTCCATACTCCAATGGCCCTCCTGTTCCCTTACCTAAAACTCTTCCTGTAGCTCTTTGTGGTCCTGCCCTCACTCCCTCTCCAGCAATGTCCCTTATCTTGCTATCCTGCTCCTCGCTCCAGCAGTTGGCTTCCTCACATCCTACTCTCTCTGCCTAGAAACCCTTTCTGTGCTGACCCTACTCACCCTTTAATGATAGGGCCGGGTGCGCCCAGAACGGCTTTTCCAACATTCAGGTAAGAGCACTCCAGTTACAAGCAGCGACAAGCAGTGAGGGATGCAGGATGGTGTCACCGACCCTCCAGACACTGGTCTCTAGGCTGCTGCTTCAGCCTCAGTCACCACTGAACTCTCTAATGGCCAATCATGGCACCTGACCGCTTGCTGCTCCACCACCCATGTAACTTACTCTCAGCACTTCTACAACATCGCTCCCCCACCTTCTTACAAAAGCCGTGTTCCTGTTAGGTTTTCTATCAGTAGGTATCTCTCCCTCACGCCCTGCATCAGTCAGCAGTTACCATGTCCTCCTTTGTCTTAATCACTTTTTTCATCACTTGGAAAAAATTTCTGCAAATTAAAGAAAGAGGTTTGGGCCCTTTTCTGTCCCTCTCTTGGACAGAAGCTTTCTTTCCCTCAGTAAATATATTCTGCTGTTAACCTCCATTGTTCCTAAAATTCATTCTTCAATTTTGGAGAACATGAACTCCTCCCAGATACCTTTCAGGATGGGAGTTTCTGTTTTTCTTTCTTTCTTTTTTTTTTTTTTTCTGGTACCGGGGATCAAACTCAGGACCTTGCACTTGCCAGGCAAATGCTGATGCCACTGAGCTATACCCCCAGCCCCAGTTTCTGTTTTTCTATATCAACACCTTCGAATCAAGTCTGACTCAAGGGATCCAGGCATTCTGACAAGGCCTTGCTAAATTGCCCTATGGCCCCAAACTGGCAATCCTCCTGCTTCGGCCTCCTGAGTAGCTGCAAATACAGGTAGATGCCAGTCGCACCCTGCCTGAACTCAATTCTCAATTAACTTGGTTCTCCCTTCCTGGAAAGGGCCCATGATGTTTATTAATTGGTCCCTGGGGCGACCTGAAGCTGCAGAAACCAAATTTCCCCTCCCTGGGGCAGGCCCTGCTGTGATCTGAGTTCCAGTCCCCCGCGGTGGCTGAGGGCCAGGGCAGCAAAAGCAGCTCTTGGCTGCATAGGAGGGCCAAGGAGGCTTGCCCAGCGCCTTGCTGGTCCCGGCTTTTGTGGTTGGGTTTGGTTCACAGTTCTGGGTTTGTGCTGGTGCCTGGCATGTGCTGTGCCCCGAGCGATGCCCCTGCCGTCCTCTTGGAGTGTCTGTCCTTTGTGCAGTTACACAGCAGCGTGCAGCCCCACAAGTGAAAAGGTCAGGTTGGGGGCCGCTATATAACAGGACACATGGGGGCACCGTGGAAAGTGCTACAGGCAGCTGAATTAGATAGAAATATTATAGGCAGTCAGACGGGGCCAAGCCCTTCAAGGAGCCTGTAGGGAAGACAAGATACCTTGCAAAGTATTTGTTGCAGGCCAGACCTCAAGACAAAACACTAAACAAATGCACCCACATGCCTCCCTAGGGATGGACATCAGGGACTGACATTCTCAATAGGTAGCCATCACCTTGAAGAGTCACTGACCCAACCCCTTACAGGAAAGCCCCTGTTCTGTATTCATGTCTGCTTGCTATGTAACTAACTGGCTTCCCCATTTTCTCCCAATTTAATCAATTTTACCTGAACAATTCACACTGGCTGACCGTAGTTTTGTCCCACCTCGTGTCCACCTTGTGATTTCCCATTTTTCCTCCCACCGTGGACCCACCTCACACTTTTGCTCTATAAAAGTCCCTGGAAAAGGCAGAATCTGGGGCAACCCATTCGGTCCCCCTTGTGTCTCTCTCTGACAGAAGCTTTCTTTCCCTTAATATATTCTGCGCTTTAAAAAAACAATAAAATTTTCAGACTGTATAAATCTTTCACCTTTTACTAAAAATAAATAAATAAAATAAAGGAAGAGGCTTACTTTTTGGCTCACATTTGAGAAGCTGCAGTTCTTGCACGGTTGGCCGGCTCTAGGCAGGAGCAGCAGGGTGGAAGGGTCTGGCAGAAGCCATCTGCTCACCTTGTGGCAGACAGGAAGCAGAGAGAAGGGAGGAGCGGTGGAGGGGGCTCACCTTTCCAGCCGGCTGCCGGTGGCACCCATTCTGACCGGGCCCTGCCTCCGCAGAGCGTCAGCTGTGAGACCCCACGATACAACCATTTTCCAAAAGTCTTTCTATAAGCGCATGAGACTCTGGGTGGGGGGGATCTAGATATAAATCATAGCGCCCTCCTACGCATTGCTCAACTATGTCCACTTCCCACCTGCGCTGCCCTCGCCCACAACTAAGTCATCCTGAAAGGGCAAAACTACAATACCTTGACTGGCTCCTGCTCTTCTCCAAGCTTCACCCCCTCCCCAAGGTCAGACTGATCTTTTCAGACTAGCAATTTGATCTCCTCAGCCACCTGTTTAGAAACCCTGTGACCCATGACCTTTGCTTTCACCAGAAAGAATGCATTCCTTCACTACAAGGCCCTGAAGGTCACCTTCTTCTATCTTAGCATCAAACAGTCCTTCAAATGCTCCTTCCTTAGTCACTGTACATCCGGACTATTCTTTCCTCTCTTTGCCTAATTCCTACTCAGTCTTCAGGGGTCAACTTAAAGGTCATGTTCTTAGTGATAAATCACCCAATTGCTCCGAAGCTCCCCCAGCCCTTTGCCAGAGAAAAAACCAGCCTCAATCTGGTCTCCCCCTTCGCAGAATGGGCCGGCCTGCAAAGGCCATCCCCATCCTTATCTTACTTGCCTCCCTAGACTGGCCAGACTGCAAAGGCCACAGGGACCAGATATGCTGCTGGTCAGTTATTACGGCCCCATAAACACCGCCCCTGCCCCCCCCGCCCCGAGGGGAAAAAAAGCCTTAAAAACCTCGCGCTTTACACAGCTTGCTGGCTGTTCTGGTCCGCTAGTTAGCCCTGCTCTTTCTCCTCCGCTACAATAAATCCTTCTCAGATCAGACGGTCTGGTTTGGTTTGTGTGGGTCATGGCAACCTAGATCTGGTTAACTGTCCAACCACTTAGGGGGCCTTTAGTGCTCTCCAGCCCAGATTAGATTCCATTATTCACTCTAGCACTTCATGCTCATCTCTTTGTGGCACTTTGCAAATTACGGAATATAATGTCCATTTCCCTTCCTTTGTAGCCTGGAAGCTGCACGCAGGCAGCGCAGACCCGTCCTGAATGCCTGGCTTGATGACTGGCCCATAATAGGTCCTCGCTACTGTTTGTTGAATTAGGGTCGGGGATATAGCTCAGCATCATGGCACCTGCCTATTTGTTGAATTAATGTTACTGAATTAAAATTAATGCACTTCTCCATCCCCACTGCAGATAAAACAGGTGTATCTCCTCTGTGTCCCCGTATACACATTAACATTCATTTCTTTTAGACCACCTGTATAACCTGTAGATGTGTCCGCTTTTTACCTTTCTTCGCCTCTCAGTCCTTCACCTGCTGACCCCTCCACTACCTGAGAGCCCGTTCAAGACAGGGATAACCATGTGATTGTTTGAAACCAAATAGAACTCAGAACAATTAGAACTGAATGAATGGGGCTGGCTGGAGAGTTAAGTTTAGGACTGAAATTGAAGAGTCCTCCACCATTATGGTGCAGGAAGGTGAACAGACAGCAAAAGGGAATCAGGAGATTCGGAACAGTACTGTGCCAAAGAAGCCAAAGTTAGTGTTTCAGCAAGGAATTAAGAGTCATTGGGTCAAATTGTGCTGAATGAGCACAGCACTCTTCTCACTTCCCCTTCCTGCCCTGTTACAGGCAGGACAGGCTGGCAGTCATGGGCCTGTGACCAGAGAACAGTTCAGTTTCCCTTTCTCACTAGTGGCCTATGCTTCTTGAATACTGTTTTCACAGGTGGCATGAAAAAAAAATTCTCTTCCTACCACAACCTGGCACAAGAATCGTAGCTGTTACTTATACCTATGTAGAGACTATAAATACATAGAATATTAAAATATAAACAAGTCTTTTTTTCTTTACAAAAAGAAGATAAAGTATGTTTTTCTACCATGCAAGAAGTTACAAAGTGTTCTCAGAAAGATCCACTGTGGTAGACTTTCAAAAATATGTTCTATAGCAATCACCCCAAGAGCCAGTAAGTACTTTTGTTATAAGTCACTTTCTTGATATGTCTAACAATGTGTGTCCCTGGTATAAGAGAAAAGTGAACAAATCCTTTCAATAGGGAACAGAAACAACTGAGACCAGTTTCCCAAACTTGAAGGCTGGGGAATTTGGCCAATTTTCAACTTGAAAGCAGCCTCTGCAATGTTAATTAAACCCTTTGTGGTTTCCAAGAACTGGAAAGGCCAGGTAACACTGCCTTAGGTAAAGCTCAATATAGCCAAAGAGTTTCCTGAAAGTTGCAAAAGACTTTTGATAAAGGTGTCTCCAGGTAACCTTCACCTGGGAGATCTGACTAAAGAAATGGCTACAAGAAACTTCCAGTATCACAGAATGAGTTCTTAAACTGCTGAAAACAGGGTTCTTAGCTGAACCTAGATGAAAACTGATAACCTAGTGCAGGAGTTCTTAGCCACAAGCAGTATGTGAACTTGGATTGGGAAAAACGTATTTGTTTAACTGGAATTTAGCATTTTCTTCAATCATGAGTGGGGGCAGCAAACCAGTAGAATTGAAAGAAAGTGCAGTTTTCATATCACTTTACAGCTGTTGCTAATAATGTACTTTGAAATATCATTATTACTAGGTATTTGACCCACTATTAAATTTTTATTTAATACATTATGACATAGCACATATTGGACCACAAATTTGAAATTTAATAAGTGTTTTGTTAACTTCTTTGTAACTGGATTATAAAGTTATTCTATTTTGTTTTATGAATTAAAAAAAAAATTCTTATTGGCATCACCAGAATGCCCCCGGAGTTCATTACATGGGTGGTTAAGAACCCTGGGTTTGTACTTATCATCACTTTTAGTTTGATCTGGTCTCCCCCCTTGCAGAATGGACCGGCCTGCAAAGGCCACCCCCATCCTTATCTTACTTGCCTCCCTAGACTGGCCAGACTGCAAAGGCCACAGGGACCAAATGTGCTGCTGATCAGATAGAACTGGCATAATGATAGAACTACAAATTCCATTTGCACCATTTGTGACCTTCGTAAGTTGGACTCCAAATACTCTTTTTGTAATGCAGTTTGTTTGGGGAATTATCATTTAGTCCATTTCTGTGCAATATTAGTAAAATTTATGATTCAAGAACAAGAAAGGAAGGAGCTAGGAATGATGGCATGCAGCTCTTATTCCAGCAGTCTGGGAGGCTGAAGCAGGAAGATCAAAAATTTGAGCCTACCCCAAATAATGTAGTGACTTTAGATTCTGTCTTAAAAAATAAGAAGTGGTGGGGATATAGCTCAGTGCAAAGGACCTAGGTCCAGTTCCCATTGCTGAAGAAAAAAAAAAGAGAGGAAAGGAAGGAGGGAAAGAGGGAAGAAAATTTAAAAAAGAAGGCTATTCTGCTTCCCTTTGATTGCCTTTTAATCCAGAATGCTCCCTGTTAATTTCCAGAACCAGTAAAGACCCCACAATGACCATGTCCTGATGTGAACCACTGGAACTGAGTCAAACCTCCAGGGAGGTTCTGGAGTGTTCCAGATATTTTTGAGGAAACTCTCCAGCTGTAGGAAAAACATATGAAAGAATTCATAACATGGGAGTTTAGTGCTTGAAACTGGGTGCAGTAGGTAATTTGCTTCTGAATGTATTTCAGAACTTTAGCAAATCTAAAGCCAAGACATACTAGAATGGAAGGTACATATGAGGGGCTCCTTTCATGACTAGAACACATCCTGCTGATGTGAAATATACTCATATTCCACACAGTAATGTCAAAGCTGCTTTTAGGATTCTGATATTTTGTACACCAAAACACCCACTAATTATTGCTTAGTTGGAAAAAATACTGGAAAATCAAACTCAATTTTGGTGACCTTAAATTATTACATCTGTTACAGCAGGTCTCTTGGCCAGAGAAATCTTAAATACTTTATAGAAAAATATCCCTGTACTTTCTCCATGAGAATCTCAGAGGTAGCTTTTCCAACTCATAGTCCAAGAACCCTAACACCTGCAAGATGCTTATACAGGGTTCTGTCCAAGATACAAGGAACCCTATTTGGTAATGAAGGCAGATGTTCTCAGGACTGTTCCCCAGTTATCAGCCACAGATTTTGCTGCCACCCTACCTGGTATAATTTTTTCCTTGCTGCCTAATTCATTACAACTAGTGAACAAATAATAAGATTGTTTTGCACATAGTTCAAGCATTTTCACTGTGGGAAGGAAAAAGAACAATTGTGTGTTTGCCTTGGTATAGAAATTTCTAGAAGGTAAAGAAAGTGGCATGGGATTCTTCTTATTCAAAACTAGTAGAGGAAGAATGCATTCACAGCTGTGAACGGTCAGAATATAGAACACCAGAAGTCCTCTGCGCTTCTCAAATGTCAATGTCCGTGGAACCATCTGGGCATGAAGCTATAATGCAGATTCTTTCCATACCTGGGGTGGGTTTTCCTAACAATCTCCTTGTAGATGCCAGGGTTGCTGCTCCCTGGGCCCCCTAACAGGAACATAGCAATAATGATGGAGCCAGAACGAGGGTTTAGAATACTAAGGTTTAGAAAACAGCCCAGAAAGATTCTAAGGGCAACCTTAGCAGGAGATTGAATCATTTCTACATAAAAGGTTTTCCCACAATGCCATGCTACTGGACAATTTTTGCTTTACTCCCTCTAGTTTATGTATTGAGTCTTAGGGGGAAAAAATCCAGGTGTAATACAATATTTTCTATAAACATCAAAAGGCTATTTTCCCTCTTGTTAATAAGTGTGTAGGATGGGAGTATATCTTTGTAGTAGGGCATGTTCTTAGCATTAATAATGCTCTAGGTTCAATCTCCAGCACCAGGAAAAGAGAGTGGGGAGATAAATCTACAATGTTAACTATTTTGTTCTTCACAGAAATTTCTACAACTTTCCTTAAAATATTTTGGTAATGAAGACACTGCTTATTATGGTATTAATTTGCTCTTGAGACAGTCTGAAAAGTTATATTTATTTTAATTATATAGAGAATTGTTAGTACTTTTCGGAGGTAATTACCACCATTAGGACTTCATTGTATTTTGGCAAAACATTACTGTTTCTTAATGATAGTACTTACCTATACCAGATGCTTTTGTGTCTCATTTCCAGACTAGGTTGACAGGAGGTTTGTTTCTGCAGTGTCTACCACAAGTGCCTTAGATATACTGTTTACTTTCTCTTCTATTTTTAAAGAGTTTGCATTTTTAATGATCCTAATTTATTAGAGGATAATTCCCAGCAGTACAGTCAGCATTCATTATTCATTTTCAATGTTCTAAGGCAAATGGAGTTGTGTAAATCTAAAGAGATGGTTAGCACAATCTGCTTTTGCTACCTAATGTGTGACCCTAAAACCCACAATTATACTTAGGTACACTCTCATTACAAAGAAAATGACCTTCCATAATTCTCTGAAGCCTCCATTACAAGGAAACACATGGTGGTGTTTGGATGAAATAAAGCTGCTCAAGGGATTTCTCAGGCATCTTCTTTTAGTTTTCAGAGAGGCTGGCAGGGCCTGGGGGTGTAGCTCAGTGATAGAGTGCATGGGAGAGTCCTAGGTTCAATCCCCAGCGCTGCAGGGTGGAGGAAAGGCTGGCAAATAGAACTCTGCCAGTTGAAGAGTTTTACAGGGAAATCATATGGCCACGTGCATAGCAGCAGCCTAGCCTTTATCCCTTTAAGGCTTCTGCCACTTCACTGGGGGCAGGCTAAATTGAAGACAAAGCCATGAAACAACTCCCAACAGAATAGATCTCACTGTAACTGATCCACACCCACACTTTTCTGTTTCTTCAGTGAGCAAGGCTCACACCTGCTTCCTGCTCCGGTTTCCTAATGACTTGTGGCCTTGGCATGTTGTTTACCTGCTCTCTTGTCTTGTAATCCATCCTTCCTACAAGAACAATCTGTGTCTTCTGGCCTCAGTGTTGTTTATATTGACTGCAAGGCTATTGTGACAACCCTGAGAAGGCCAGGTGAGCTACATTCCAGACAGCTTTGAATGCACCAGGAATGATCCCCTGCTTTTTCTCCGAGTGTCCAGGGTAGGATGCCAAGGGGAAGCCCATGAGAAAGACAGTAGATCCACAAGAGCTTTCCAGGGCACATTCCAAAACAAACAATAATTATAGTGCAAATTGCTTATGTAATTACTGAGGTGGATATAAAATTCATGCAATGAAGTATGTATGTTTCAGGTAGGAGCTGAATCTTTACATATGCCCACATTTCTGTGGTTGTGGCCTAGGCTAAATGACAACATTTTCAGCCTCCAGAAATTTCCTTTCTATCTCCTTTCACTGAGTCTCCCTATAAAATGTACCCACTTTATTGACTTGTTATTACAAATATTTCCTTAAAAGCTGAGTTCTTGCCAGCATGGTGGTGCACGCCTGTAATCCCTGCACTGGTAGGCTGAGGCAGGACGATCGCCTCGACCTGAAGTCCAACCCTTGCCACAAAGTAAGTTCAAAGCCAGCTTAAACTGCCGAGTTAAAACCTGTTTCAAAAAGCCAAAAAAAAAAAAAATTAACAAGCTGAGTTCTTGTAACTCATTGAGGCATTTCTGTATTCATTGTAACTTGTAAAATGCAAAAATTGTTATTTCCATTCACAGTAATTTTAGTTTTTTAAGTGTTATACTAAGCAATATTGAAGTGGTTAATTGCTTAATTGCAGCAAAATTAAGATTAAGTGCTTCACAGGCCTTTCCTGATTTCTAGCACCATAAGAAAGGGTTGTACTTTTTGATTATGCAACTGGACAAAATCCTTGAAGTCCACTGAGGTTCAGAATTTAAAATGTATCCAAGTATTCTGGAAGGCTGAGGCAAACGGATTGCAAATTTACCCAGCCAGGGCAACTTAAAAGATGTAGCAAGACCCTACCTAAGGAAGTGAAACCCTCGGAAAGTCTAAGCAGAACCTCCTCTGGAGGAGGGGATTGCAGATATGGGAATATAGCAACATGTGAAGGGCAGAGAGGAGGGAGGTGGATATCCTGAACTCGGGAGGGATCTGAGATAAGAAGTGAAACCCTCGGAAAGTCTAAGCAGAACCTCCTCTGGAGGAGGGGATCGCAGGTCTGACATGGCGCAGTTGGAGGGAGACGAGATAGAGAGGGAGGAGGTTGCCGCTCCAAGCACACCCCTGGCCCACGCCCTCGTTTCGGCATTCGTAGCTTCAGCTTCGGCTTCGGAGACCCATTGCCCAGCTGCAAGGGGTGGGGAACGGTAATGCTGGAGCCACATGGTCTGGACCCGCCCCCACCCATAGCACGACGACAGGGTGGAGCCGGGCGGTCCGCTGTGAGCATATGTGCTTTCCCACCTCCAACCATGGCAGTTTGTATACAGCCCTGTATGTTACAGTATAGTCTGAGGCAGCTATATCTCTTCCCAAGGTGAGAGTCCAAGGATATAGATAAACCCAGGAGTACAGTTATTATCACAGGGAAGATAACTGATTGAGTGGTAGGGCAACGGAGATGAGGGAGGAGAAAAAACGAACTGATCAAAAGGGCCATCATCTGTGTAACCTGAGTAACAAAGATGA
>PVLD010022512.1:0-29172 GCA_004027595.1 Dinomys branickii
AAGCTCTTCTTGATTTCATGGTTTCCATTGAGAAGTCTGCTGTGATTCTGATGGGCTTTCCTTTATAGGTGATCTGTTTCATTTCTCTAGCAGCTTTTAATATTGTGTTCTTTTGCTGGATATCTGGGATCTTGACTATTATATGTCTGTGTGTGTTTTTCTTTGGGTTATGGATCGTTGGGGTTCTATATGCCTTGATTAACTGTACCTCAGTATCTTTTACCTTGTTTGGGAAATTTTCTGCTATTATTTCAGCAAATATTCTTTTTATATCGTTTGTGTGGTCTCCCGCTGTTTCACTCACTCCTGTTACTCGAATATTATTGTGTTTTGCCTCATCTTGCAGCTGTTGGATTAATTTTTCTTGTGTCTTTGATAATTTTATGAGATCCTTCCTTTCACGCTCATAAGGTGCCTTGCTGTCTTCAAGGTCTGAAATTCTATCTTCGGTTTCATTTAAGCGGTTTTGCAAGCTTTCCATGGAAGTTTTCAAATCCTGGCAATCTCTTTGGACCTGTTTCATTCTTGGTAATTCATTCCTAAATTGCTCTTGTAACGTTTCCATTTGTTTCCTATTTTCTTCTAGTCTTTTGTCTACTTCTTCTCTGTGTATGGAACATTTCTTCCATTATAATAGTTTTCAGTTCATTTTTTGTCTGCGAGATCATTGCAGGTATGTGGCTTATTTCTGCTTTAAGCTCTTTTATGGCCTGTTGGAGTTGTTTCATTTTGGATGCAATCGTTTCATAACTTGCAGGTATGTGGCTTCCTAGTTCCCCTGTATCCTTGCATTCAGGACTTGTTCTGGGTGGGGTTGAGTTCTGAGACTGCGTTTTGTTCTTCTGTCTTCCCATTTTTGGGTATCAGATTCAAAATATTGAGCAATAAATTACCCAGGCAGTTCACCAGGCAAAGGTCTGCTGCAGAGGCTGCTCCAATGACTCCTTCTCTTTGGGAGAATGTCCCTTAAGCTTTTTTTTTTTTTTTCCAGTTCCGGGGATCGAACTCAGGACCTTGAGCTTGCCAGGCAAGTGCTTATGCCACTGAGCTATACCCCCAACCCCCCCTTAAGCTTTCTGTTGAGAGTTCCACTTAAAAGGCTGTTCAGATGCTGGTTTCTTGGGTGAGCTTCTCCCTATGGAGAGACCTGGGTGGGTTGTGTAAGACCACTCCCTTGCCCTCCCAGGGTTCCCTGCAGGTGTAGGGACGGATCTCCTCCCCCACTCGGTGATCCGGTGACGAGCGCAGAAAGCTCACCAGTTTTCGGAGTCCCTGCCTCCAGGAAGGTTCCAAAGTGCCAGTTTTTTGCACTATGCTTGTGATCCGCCGCTCCCCGCCACTTCTGTTTCCTCGCGCTCTCCGGGTCTGGGGGAGGGAGCGGGATGCTCCACTCCTCTGTGCTCCTCGCGCCGCCTCGGCCGCGGACTGCAGGCTGCTGAGGGCCTTGGCTGCGTAGCCTGCCCGATGCGCGCGAGATCTGAGACTGTCCCACGTTGCCACTGCTAAAAAGCCGATTTCTGACGGGAATTGCTGGCGAGCTGTGCCAGTTGGGGAGGCAGGAGGGATCGAGCTGACTGAGTCCCCAGGGCACTCGAACCCTGCCAAGCCACCTCCCCGCGCGGAGCTTCTCTGGTGCCCAGCGTTTGGGGTTTTCCCCGTCTCACCACGGCAATTTGGGCCACCCTACCGCGTCTCCCCCAGCAGCTCAGAGAAACACGTTCAGTTTGAACTTCCCAGCCGAGGTTCCGGCATTCACGCTCGCCACGTCTGTCTCGAGCTGGTGGTGTTTATCAAGGAGGATTGCTCCTTTGCTGCTCACCTGGTCGCCATCTTCCCAGAAGTCCTCCCACCAATCTGATTTTTGACAAGGGCCAAAATTATACATTGAAAAAACATAGCTGCTTTGACAAGTTGGGAAGATTGCATATCCATGTACAGAAGATTGAAACTTGATCCCCATCTTATACTGTGTACTAAAATCAAATAAAAATAGATAAAAGATCTACATATAAAAACAGAGACTTTGAAGCTTGATAAGATAGGGGGAACACTGAAAGCCATAGTTACAGAAAAGACTTTCTGAATGATTCAACATATGGAGCTAAATCACATTTAGGAAAACTTCTGCTCAGCAAAGGAAATTATCAACAGTGAAAAGACAATGTACAGAATTAGAGAAAATCCCAAAATAATTTTGAAAAAAAACCAAAATAACAACAACAAAGACAAAAACAAAACAACATAAAAGCAATACAGAATTTCCTATTATCTTGTTTTGGGAGAAAAATTTTGCTAGTTATTCTTTTCATAGAGAACTATAATCTAGAATGTATGAATAACTCAAGAAATTAACCCACCTGAAACAAATGACCCACTCAAAAGTGGGCAGGTGAACTGAACTGACACTTCTCATTAGAAGAAATAAAAATGGTCAATAAGTATATAAAAAAATGTTCAACATCTTTAGCCATTAGGGAGATATAAATCAAAACAACCGAGATTCTATTTTACCCCTGTCAAAGTGGTTATACACACAAACACACACACACACACACACACACACACACACACACACAATAAATGCTGGTAAGGATGTGGATGGGAATGTAAACTAGTACAGTTACTACAGAAATCAATGTGGAGCTTCCTCAAAAAACTAAAAACAGAAATTCTATTTGATTAAACTATGCCTCTCCTAGCTACATGCCCAGAAGAATTAAGGACATTATACTATAGTGATACATGCATACCCATGTTTGTAGCAGTGAACTTCACTGTAGCTAAGCTCTGGAAACAGCCCAAATGCCTGTCAACAGATGAATGGATAAAGAAAATGTAATTTGTATATGCACAGTGAAATATTATTCAGCCATAAAGAGGAATAAAACTATGTCATTTATAGAAAAATAGATGGAACTTGATACCCTCATGGGAAATAAAATAAGACACAGAAAACTAAGTATCACATGGTTTCTCTTATATGAGAAGTCAAATAAATAAATGAGAGGTGATAGGAAACTAGAAAGCAGATTTTTGGGGGGTATAGAGGTAAAAGGGATTGCAAATGTTCAAGACGTGTTACATGTGTGTATCAATTCCTCATGGCAAACATCACTGAATTGCAGATTTACACTAATTTTTAAAAAGGTCAGAATAACTGACTTGTACAAACCAGGACATATCTTCAAGGGAAGACAGGGAAACTATGAAAGGTAAACTAGAAAAAGAGCAAGAAAATAGCCATATCTAGCTGCCTTCGCTTTGTTTATTCAGAAATGTAATATAATCCAATTCGTGCGATATTAAGAATAATGTAGAAATTTGCATTTATTTTGCACTTAACAAAGATGGCATATTTCTTTATGAAACTTGTTTCAGGGCAAATAATTTTAGTAATGAAAGTCATTGAAAATGCCCGTTTAATAATAGATAATCATTTGTTTAATCAGCCCAAGCACAGATAACGTGTAAATTCTTAGTCTAAGGCCTGAGAATGGCCTGAGGAACCAGATAGATGCCCGGCCCTACCCCTCACCTTTGAGGCCATAGGCATGGGCCACTGTTATACATCTCTGATTACAGCTTTTCAAAGACTTGGCAAAATAGTGCAGCTACTTCATCACCAGTGGTGTTAGGACTCAGAGCCTCAATGGTTTAGTATAGCAAAGTTTTTACCAGCCTAACTATGAAATGGGTAAAATGGAACACCTTATGATGGCTTGGACTTAATCTTTTTTAAGTAGAAATTTAAATTTGAAAGCTTACCAAAACATAGATGAACTTGTTCCATCACAGAAACCTTTTCTTAGGAAGATTCTATGAGATTGACTGTTCACATTGCCAAGAAAAGCAGCCACCTGAACTTGGAAAGAACTTTAAGCTTTACATGCTGACAGCGTTTGAACTGTCTTAGCTTGGAGCAGAAGCACATTCATGTTAGGAACATTTATGTTATTTTAGGTGATGCAATCCATCCCAGGACTGCAGGCATTTCTTTTCCCCCTTTGGTATTTTGAAATAAATTTTGAGGGAACTGTCTTCAGTTTGTCTCACTAAAGCAACTTGGCGAAACAACTGATTTTGCTGTCTGCAGTTAGCCCCTCAGTTTTCTGTGGTAGTATGCTTATTGACACAATCTGGCTCAAAACCCCTAATACATACTTCTCTTGGGGAAATTAGAAAGGCTGTTAACTTGAGTAGCAACCAGCATCTTTGAAACAGTGTTAAATTTCTTTACCAAAATAACCACATCAGGAATTTTTTTAGCCTGTTCAGAAGATCTTGGTACCTTCTGCACAGATGGTACATTTTCCAAACATAGCAGCATAGATACTCACACGGCCTCAGAAGGGAACGCAGCTCTGCCTGTTGTAATACCATTGCTTTTTTCCCCCACTGGCACATAATGGCATTGAAGACTCGTCCAACAGGCTTCATGAATGAATCTGGCTCACTAGCACACAAGCAGTCAGCTTCATGAGAACAAGGGTTTTATCAAGAGAAGGGATCAAAATAAAAAGTTCCTCTCTGCTTGCTTAGGCCTTTGACAAGAGTTTCACTTTTTAGTAGGAAAAATGATTAGTTCAGGAAGAGTTCATTTGTGGCTTGATTTACTTGAAGGCATGTGGGACTTTATGGATGAGTGTGGTCTTCTGATTTAAGAGCTTACAGTCATTATCATAGGTTTGGCAGAAAGACCGTAAACCCTTTAGCTAAGCTGTTGCTCTGAGTTAGGTAATTAGGAGTGGATAACCATGCGAAGTTCCCACTGCTGGAAGTCTCTTTGTAGGCTGCTCATGAGTGAAAAATTCTGCCAGTTTCTCTGCAGATGTGGACTACAGAGCCCTTAAAGATTACCCCCACTGAGAAAAGCTCAGAAGTGAAACTTGGATTTGTAATCTTTTTGCTTGTGATATCACCTTAAACCAAGATATAAATTCAGTTCTAAGAGCCATTAGACAGTCCTCGGTTCCTTGCGCAACCCTAGCCTGGCATCTCCTGGCAGAAAGGTGTGGGGGCCCTGACTATGCTGCTTACCTTGTACGTTTCTCAGTTTTCATTGCTTCTTTCCATTAAAGAAGTAAAGCCCAGCCGTTTTTAGTTACCAAAGATGACATTCATGTCACCATATTTTGAAGCTAAGCCTATATATGACTTCTTCATTACAATCAGCCCTTATAATAGAACTGTTCTTTGGTATACAACTAAAATTTATTATCTTTTTGATTTATATACTTTGACTTATTTCATTTTTTAAAAACAGGAAATTTCCATTATTGTTGGTTTAAAACTAAGAAAAACATTTTCTTTTTTTTTTTGGCTTTTTGAGACAGGGTTTCACTATGCAGCTCGGGCAGGCTTTGAGCTCACTTTGTAGCCCAGGCTGGTCTCGAACTTGCAATAGTCCTCCTGCCTCAGCCTCCCAAGTGCTGGGATTACTGGCATGTGCCACCACACCCGGCTAGCTTTTTTATTTTTAAAATATAGTGTTAATAAATCAATTTCTAATGTAACAAAATATTATATCTAATAATATATGTGAAAATTATATCTAAATTTTTATGTATAAATTGTTCGGATTTTTTCAAAATCAGGTTAAGAGTGGCATTCATCCATAGCTTCATCAGATTTTTCAGAGGTTAATTAACAAAAAATACTGAGAAACATCAAATTAGCTTGTATAACTCATACTTCTTAAAGCAGACTTTCTAAGAGGAGTTCTAGCTTCTGGCGTTGTGAGAGCCCTACAGAGACAGCTCATACGTCATGCACCCTCGCGCGTCCTTCCTGTCCACACCCCTCCACTGGAATAGTCCACAGAACAGTGCATCAGAATTCAGCATTGGTGTTTCACACGACAACATGTGCTCACCACTGCAGTCTCATTAGAGTAACTTCACCCCCTAAAATCTTTTGAGCTCCACCTGTTTATGTGCCCCTCTCCCAGACCCTTGGCCACCGCTGACCCTTTCTACTGTTTCCACTGTATGTGATACTGTTGGAGCCCCAGGGTATGTAACCTTTTCAGATTAGCTTGTTTCATTCAGTAATGTAGATTTAAATGTTTTTCATGTGTCTGTGCACAGTAGCATGTACCTGTAGTTCCTACACAAGAGTTTGAGGCAGTGAGGGGGGGAGTGCTTTGGCTCATGGGTTTGAGATGAGCCCAGGCTGTGTGGCAAGACCTGCTATACAAGCAAAGTTCTTCTTCTGCGTCTTCCATGGCCCCGTTGTTCATTTCTATTTGGTACCACAAGGTAGGCCATGGTCTGCAAGTAGCACAGTTTATGTGCTCACTCATAGGAACATGTCTTAGTTGCTTTCAAATGTTGACAGTTGTGAGGAGCGCACATGTGTGAGTTGCTGTGTGGATGTAAATCTTACTCTCCTTCGGTGGGAATACCATGAAATTCCTTACAGGAGTGCGAGTCACATACAAATGTGCTTCTACTTCAGCAATTCTCAAGGCAATAATGTACATAAAAGACAAGTTGCAGAAGGTTTTATATAGTGTAGCCATTTAGATGAAGTCTAAATACATGTAAAACCATGCTATATTTAATTATCGAACACTATATTGCAAATTACTGCAAGGGGCTTAAAACAATACCGATCTACTACTATCTCATATTTCTGTGGATTAGGAACTCAGGAAGAGCTCACTGAGCGGTTTGGCAGTCCCATGTGAGCTAGGGCAGCAGTCCTCTGAAGGCTCGAGTAGGACTGTGGGTCCAGTTTGAGGGTGGCTCACTCGTGTGGGTGACCGGTGAGAGCGCCCTTTGGCAGTGGCATCGGTTCTTCACGTGGGCTTCTCCACAGGCCTGTAGGATTATTGATACATGACTGGATTCCCCAGAACAAGAACATCAGCCAAGAGAGTGGGGCAGAAGCCACAGAGTCTTGTGATGCACCTTGGAGTCACACACCATCGCCTCTCCTGTTTCTAATGGTTATACAAACCAGCCTTGAGTCAACTGAGTGTGACTAGACAGAGGCATGAACACTACCGACAAGAGAACCCCCATGGAGAGCCATGCTGGAGGCAGGCTACCCCAGCACTATGTACTGTGCCTTCAGGAGCGAGTGTATGTGCGTGTGTGTGCGTGTGCGTGCACGTGCGTGCGTGTGTGTGTGTGTGTCTCCCACCTGCACACACATGCGTATTTGTGTGTACATCATGGTAGGAATGGCAAACACCAACCAACATCAGGACCATGTTTTCCTTTGGAAAAAGAAAGAGCACCCTGTTTAGTGTGGCTAATTGAACCAGAGCAGTCTGCTGAAATCAAGGACTCTGATTGCAGTGTAGCTGACAGAAAAAAGATCATGGTGACCTGGGCTAAAATGGTGGCAGTACAGAGATTTGGAGGGATTTGAGATATTTTTAAAAATAGAAGAACAGATGTGAAGACTGATTGCATTTGAGGTATGTCAGGTTGGGATTCTAAGAAGAGTCCAAGATACTAGGTGATTTTCTGGCTTGGGGAGAGATTAAGTATTGATAGTGTTATTGATTGAGGTGATGGACAGTTAGGAGAAAATGAATTCAACTGTAGGGTCTGCGACAGCTGGATGTAGCGCTGGGCTATCATCAGCGTTACGCGGTTGCTGACACTTTGGAAGGATGTGAGATTGCCCTGCAGTACATGCACTGAAAGGTACGGAGACATGGGACGAAGCACCTTTGAGACTTTAAAGGGACAGAGGGAGGCTGTGTAGCCTACACAGGAAAATTACAAGGGCCAGACAGAGAAGTAGGAGCACAGGAGCATGCAGTGTTACAGAAGCTGAAGGGAGAGCTTTCCACACAGGAGGAAACAGCTAACCTCACTAGGTGCTGCTGAGACAGCACGTTAAAAACTGAAATCCCCACAGGGTTTAGCCGCCTAAAGTCACATGCGACCTAAAACAAATGATTTTCTAGTGAAATGATAAGATCCACATTACATTCGTTAGAACTGTGTGATTTTAGAAGTATTATCTAACCTTGTTGGACTTTGTCATTCTTAGTTGTGAAAAGAAAACAAGTGTATTATTTCTCTGGCCCTTAGCACTAAAATTATATTATATCTTACATTTTTTATGTAGATTACCAAAGGGGGGTGTGGAGACTGGGACAATAAAAAGATTATAAGTCACTGTAATCATCTGTCATATAAAGTTCAGTTCCACATAGTTTTACAGCTAGCAACCTACATGCACTTCCTTATTTTACCAATTTCCTTTCATTTTTCTCTTTCTCTCACTCTTTTTTGATTTTTTTGAAGCAAGATCTCACTATGTAGCCCAGGCTGGCCTCGAACTCACAGATCTTCCTGCCTCAGCCTCCCAAGTGCTGGGATTACAGGGGTGATACAGTGATAGATTTTGTGGATATTTTACCCATTTGTTTTGAACACTAAACAAATCTTCTTGAAGTTTTTTACAAGCACCCGACCAAGTAACAAGTATTTGTTGTTGATGACTGCTACTTTTTTCTTTTTCTGTCCCTTTTCCTTTTTTTTCTTTCTTTTTTGAAGACAAGGTCTCACTACAGTGTTTCTCAGGCTGGCTTGGAACTCATGGGTTCAAATGATCCTCTTATCGCAGCCTCCCAAGTACGTGGGACTACAAACATGTACCACCATCCCTGGATTTGACGACTGTTTGTTTTTAATTTTTTTGTTGTTGTTTTTGTGGGGGGGTTGTTTGTTTGTTTTTTTGTTTTGTTTTGTTTTGTTTGCGGTACTGGAGATCGAACTCAGGACCTTGTGCCTGCGAGGCAGGTGCTTGTTCCACTGAGCTATATCCCAAGCCCGAAAGCTGTCTGTTTTAAAGGCGTGCTACCAGATTTTTTATGTTTATGGTATATAATGATAACATCCATTTGGGGGATTGGTAGATACACACATTATATCTGGGTCATTTCAGTCCCCTGCCCACTTCCCATCCCCACGGTCTGCCTCCCCATTTCCTACCATCGCTCCTTGGTTTGTTCTTTAAATTATTTATATTTTGAGTTTTTCATATGAAAGGAAATATGTGATATTTAACCTTCTATGTCTTATTTCACTTATTATGGTCTCAAGATCCATCTGTTTTCTTACAAATACTCGAGTTTATCCTTCTTCATAAATTTGGTATTTATAAAGGGGTAGGACCTCACTGTGTATGAATACCATGTTTTCTTTACCCTTTCATCTGTTGATGGATATGTAGGCTCTTTCCATAACTTAGCTATTGTGGACTGTGCTGCTGTAAACGTGGCTGTGTGCATCATTGTGATACCATGACTTAGCTCTGTGTGGAGATACCCAGGAGAGGTGCACCTGGTTGTCTTCATTACTTTTCTCCTTGCTGAGACAAAATACGTGACACACAGAAGGGAGGAAAGGTTTATTTAGCTCACAGTTTGTGGAGGCTTCAGCCAATAATCAGCTGGCTGGCTCCAAGGCAGGGTGGCACATGGCACAGGGGCAGCAGTTCATGGCAGCAGAAGACACCAAAAGCTGTGGGGGGAGAGCACTTTCTGTCTCTTTAGGGCAGTGCCAGTCCAATCAGTGGACTGATCTAACAACTACCACCCTTAATCCCAGCATTGCACTGTGAATCCATCACACACTCTAGATTCAGCCACCTCCCCAAAAATTTGAGTCTAGATGTAGGCTTTTGGGGGACAGCTAGGCACAAACCATAACGCTGGATCAGATGGAATTTCTATTTTTAGTTTTAGAGAATCTCCATACTGATTTCCATAGGTGTTGTACTGGGTTACATTTCCTCAAACAGTGTAGGAAAGGTTCCCTTTTCCCCATATCCTCATCAGCATTTGTTTTTTGTGTTCTTGATGATAGCCATTCTCACAGGAGTAGCCTGGGATCTCGGTGTTTGATTTGCATTTCCTTAACAGCCAAAGATGCTAGATATTTTTTTATATACTTAACAACCATTTGTACTTCATTTGAGAAGTGTCTACCAAAGATGCTAGGTATTTTTTGTATATTTAACAACCATTTGTACTTCATTTGAGAAGTGTCTGTTCATTTCAGTTGCCCATTTTTTTATTGGTTCCTTTGTTTGGGGGTAATTTTTAAATTCATTATATATTTGAGATATTAGTCCTCTGCCAGAGTAGTAGCTTACAAATCTTTTTAACATTCTGTAGCTTGTCTCTTCACTGTGTTGATTGTTTCCTTTGCTGTGCGAAAGCTTTTTAATTTGATATAATCCTATTTGTAATTCTTGTATTATTTCTTGTGCAGCTGGAACTCTGTTCAGAAAATCCTTGCCTGTGTCTCCGTCTTCAAGTGCTTTACCTATTTTACGTTCCACCAGATTCAGCATTTCTGTTTTTATATCTGGGTCTTTGATATCTGAGAGACAGAAGTCTAGATTCATTCTTCTGCTTATAGATAACCAGTTTCCCCAGCACCATTTGTTAAAGAGGCCACCTTTACTCCAGCATTAGCTTTTAGCACCTTTGTTCAAGATCATATGGTTAAAGTTACATGGGCTATTTCTGTGTCTTCTGTTCTATTCCACTGGTCTGCATATCTGTTTTTGTGCCAGTACCATATTATTTTTTATACTATTGTAGCTTTGTACTATAATTTGTAGTCTGAGATTATAGTACCTCCTACTTTGCTTTAAAAAAAAAAAGAAAGAAAGAAAGAAAATAGGGTCTCACTATGTAAGTCAGCCTGGCATTGAATTCATTATCTTGCCAGGGTGGCCTTGAGCTTGCAGTGATCCTCCTGCCTCAGCTTCCCTAATGCTAGGTTACAGACATATACCACGACATCCAGCTTTTTTTGCTAAGGATTGCTTTGGCTCTTCAGGGTTGCTTCTGATTCCAAATAAATGTTAGGATTGCCTTTTCTACTTCTATAAAGAATGCTGTTGGTGTTTGGTTAGAATTGCATTAAATCCATTATCATTTTTAGTAATATGCCCATTTTGACTATTGATTCTGCCTATCCAGGAGCAGGAGATGTCTTTTCATTTTCTGATGTATAAGTTAGATGATATCTAACATACATATAAGTCCATTTGTAACTTATACATATACATTTGTAACTTATGCATATAAATTATATATATAACATGTGTTATACGTAATGTGTAACATAGGTTAGGTATAGGTTATATGCTATATGTAACTTATACATATAAGTCCGTTATATCTAACTTATACATATGTCCATTTCCAATCTCTTTCTTCAGAGTATTTTACTTTTTTTATAGAGGTCTTTCACTTCCTTTATCAGGTTACTCTCTAGGTAGTTAATTTTTCTTTTCTTTAGGCTACTGTGAATAGTATTATTTTTCCAATTTTTTTCTTGGTAGGTTGCTTATTAGTAAAGGAACACTATTGAGTTTTGTGTATTGATTTTGTATCCTGCCACTTTGCTCAATTTGTTTACTAGCCTCATATACCATTTTGAACAGGAGTGGTGAGAGTGGACGCCCTCATCTTGCTCCTGATTTTAGAGAGAATGGTTTCATTTTTCTACATTTAGTTTGTTGGCTCTGGGTTTGTCATAAATGACTTTTATGGTCTGAGGAAGGTCATTCTGTACCAGCGACGGCAAACCTTTTATAGACAGAGTTCCAAACTGCCACCCAAAACCCACTCATTTATTGCAAAGTGCCAACACTATATACTTAGACTAGAATACTGAGCCTTCAGTTTAGAAAAAACAACTCAGACATTAACATCTTTTGTCTTAAAAGATACAAGCAGCTTTTTATTGGAAGGTAAGAGTTTGCATTTGGTCTGCTTTTGCACTACTAATGTGATCTTTGCTGTTGTGTGCACGCTGATAGTTCGTCACACCTTGGCTCATATTTCTTTAATTTGAAGCAACACATGCAGCACTCAGGTCATCTGTAGGTCTGTTTCTTATATCAGATTTGATGTAATTCAAAGCTGAAAACAGTTGCTTGCAAGCATAAGAAGATCCAAAGAAGTAAATCAATCCCAAATGCTTTCATTGACTTAAAATTATATGGCAGAGAATTCCACACTTTAAAAAGGATTTCATGTTCATGTCCTTTGTCCTTCCTTCGCACTCTGTCTTCTTAAGTGTTGCATGCAGGTCATAGAATTTTGTGGGAGATTGACCCCGGAGCCTCTGGGAGGCAAAGGCAAGGCCGACGAGTAACCACTCGGAGACCAGCACTGATGGCACAGGTCTAATTTTATTGAGGAAGTCATAGGCTTTTATAATGCAGGAGGAGCTAAGGGGAGGGTTCTTTTAAGGTGAGTGGGAATCGTCAGGACTCCGTCAGCGGATGCAGTCTCTAGCCACGTCAGTTTGGAGGGAGCTGCGTCTGCGCGCTCAAATAGGGGCAAGGTTTGCCTACACCCGATCCTCCGCTATCGCGGCGAGCCATGCCTCCAGAGCGGATGATCCCACAGATTCCCCCTCTTTTTTTATTATGGCAAGGGCAGCTGCAGCAATAACGCGTTGTTTTTTATCGAGGTGGGCGAGCCTACGAAGAAAGCATTTCATAACAAGCATAGCAAGGATACCCAGTGAGAAGAGGGTGCCCCAAATGATTAAGGAGGATGGGGAGAACCAGCTACTAAGCTTAGTGAGAATCTCTTGGAGAATAGAAGGAGAAAACCTAGGGATGATAAGGTGTTGAATTTTTTCTATTTGTTCCTCTAACTGTAGAGTGAGATTAAAATAAGAGGCATTATACGTCCCCATGATCCAGTTTTTTTTAGCGCTGTTCGATGTTTAGTCAAGTTTGCTCTCAATGGAGTGATACACAGGCGAGAGGAATGGGTGCTCGCGTCGCAGGCAGTGGAGGCGATCACAGCGAGCTCTTGTAGTTCCTCTCCAAGTAAGTCGATCTGTTGTTGGGGTTGAATGATGGCCCGGAGTTGGATGATGGCCCGATGGGTTAGGCCATTAAGTTGTTGTTGGGTTGTCAAGGCAGCTGCAGTGGTGGAGGAGAGATTGTTGAAAGCATCTAAAGTGAGTGAGCTTTGAGTCAAAGCTACAGCAGCAGTAGCCCCAGCTGCAAGAGAGGTGATGAACAGAGCAATAAGGGCGGCAGTTATTCCAAAGTCCCTTGTCTGTCATTGTGGGATTAGACTCGAAGGAGGGAGGTCCCAGAGAGTGGGCACAGTCTAATGGGAGATGTTTACAGGGGCCCATAAGACGAGGGGTCGGCGCACCAGAATGGCCACAGAGGGGGTGCCGTTCTAGCAATTGGACAGTAAGCAGGTGTCGGAGGAACAGTTAGCAGATACAGTTGATGTTAGGAGAAACGCAAAAGGGGGCGAGACACAGACAGAGATGTTGTGTCCCATAACGGTCTTGGAGGAGTTTAGGGAGAGGGTGGATTCCCAGCTGATGTTTCTGTTAAAGTTAAACGTCCCATTGGTGATGGCGGAGTCACCCATCATTAGAAAAGGGTGCAAGTCCAGGCATGTATGAGGCCCACAGAGAAGGGTCCTGGAGAAGACGGAACGAAGGGTTTGTCCGGGGCCTCTTTTTGCTGAATCATTGAGAGCGGTGGGATTGTGTTCAGCACGGAACGCCGGGGTGATCCATACCGCCATCTGATGAGTCTCATTGATGTATGGTTTTGAGACGCCCAAGCAGTTTTTCCAGGAAAAGTGGCCTAAGTCTGTTGGAAAATTGTTAGGCAAGGACGGGCAGAAAGGAAGGTCAGGAAGGAGGAAGGGTTTATGTTGAAGATAGGAGATATTCCAGGAGGAAGGAAGGAAAGCCCAAAGTCCATTTAAGCCATAGAAGTTGGACCCATTTGAGAAGTCTCCTGTGAAATAGTTGCGAAGAGGTATATGGGGGAAATCATGGGAAGAGTTAGTTGTATCATTCCAGCTGGACTCATAGATAATGTGTAGGGTGGAGGGGGGGACTTCCCAAGACACATTTAAGAGCGAGCGCGAAGGTGTTATATAGGGGTTACATGGTAAGGAGAAATTACAAGTGGTTAAAAAGGGTTTTGGTAAAGATGGGGCATCAGGAGAGATGGCGAGCAGACCAGGGGGGTATTTTAAAGCTGCCCATACAGTTACCTGTTGTGGTTCAGTAGTCACCTGTGAATTAGCTGTGATTAGAGCACACATCATTAAGAAAAGAGCTTGAGGGGAGGTAGGAGTTCCAGGGGGGAGGCAAGCCTGGGCTTGAGTGACCAGGCCTTTGAGATCTCCCCAAGTTATGTTGGAGGATCTCTTTGTGGGATGTCGCGTGCGGCACCTCCGGGTAGGGCCTCCGCCTCTAGAACGATTATCATCCAAGCATAGGTCCTTCATCTGTCTGGTCACCTCAGATGGCGGGTCTGACATGGCGAGCCGGTACCCAGATGGGTGTCTTTTCTGTCTCAGGGAAGACACAAGCATAGCCACGGCCTTGGGTAAGTAAGGGGGCTGGACCTGTCCATGTTTGGGAGATGGGATCTTTCCATTGGACTAGCGGGAGAGGTGTGAGAGGTGGAAGGAGTCCACTCCAATGTTTATGGCAGCGGGAAAGCCCTGTTTCATCGAAGGACAAAAAATTTATGTTTAAAAGGACCATGGTTGGAAGGCTGTCCGGTGTGTTGTGGGGGTGTATTTCCCCCTCTTTTTTTAATGCTTGTTTTAAAGTTTGGTTGGTGCGTTCTATGATAGCTTGTCCTTGTGGATTATAAGGTATTCCTGTGGTGTGTTTGATATTATATTGTTTGCAGAAGTTTTGGAATTGTTGGCTGGTGTAGCAGGGTCCATTATCTGTTTTGAGTTCCCATGGTATACCTAAGAAGAGCATTGTCTTGTGAAGAGCTTTTATGGCATGAGTTGTTTTTTCTCCTGTAAGGGCCATTGCCATGACAGCTCCTGAGTATGTGTCAACAACTACATGGAGGAACCTTAATTTTCCAAAGGGAGGATAGTGGGTGACATCTGCTTGCCAGATGGCATTAGGGCGGAGACCCCGGGGATTGACGCCTTGGGGATATAATGGTCCTAAGGGTAGTAGTGGTGCACATGTAGTGCATTGCCTTACGAGGTGTTTACAGACAGATAAAGGTATATCAGGTAAAAGTCTATGTATGGTTCCAGGAGAGAGGTGTAATCTTGCGTGGAGGTGTTTTGCTTGGCTAATGGGATCTTGGAGGGACATAGACATGAGTTGTATAGAAACCAATTGATCAATTTGTGAGTTTTCTTTGGAGAGGGGTCCAGGTAATCCTGTGTGTGATCTAATGTGTTGTATGTACCAGGGAGCCTGTCTTTTTTGAGTGGTTAGTCTTAGAGATTGTAATGTTTGGTCCAATAAGGTATTTTGTGGAAAGAATGTGGAGAAAGCTATAACTTTAGCAATCTGGGTAGCATATTGACTGTCACTAAAGATGTTAAGGGGTTTATCAGGGCAGTATTGTAATGTTGTTACTATAGCAAGAAGCTCAGCAACCTGCACAGTGGTGGAATGTGGGTATATCTGGGTAATGGGTGATGTCTGATTTTGGCAATGTAGTATGAAACTGTAGGCTTGTTTGGAGGCATCTGTGAAGGCTATGTTTCCTCGAGGTATGGGGCTAGAAGAAGGGAATGCCCTGTTTGTTTGTAAAGGGATGTTTTTGAGACCCTGAAGTAATTTATGTTGAGGATAATGGTTTTTAATTTGACCTGTAAAAGTGGACAAGAGCGTCTGTAGAGGTAAAAAGTCCTGTAATAAAATATTTATTTGAGTGCGGGTGAGTGGGAGCACCAGAGAATCTGGATCTCTATTGTAATGTCTTCGAGAGAGAAGGATTAATTGTTGAGCTATATGACAAAATGCCTCTAATTGAGGAGTGATCTTATGTAGGCGAGATGATGAGAGATGGGTCCACATAAGTGGTCCATTTTGCCAAAGTACTCCGCTTGGAGTGTTTTGAGTGGGAAGTACTAGTGCTTGGATTGATAACGTAGGATCAATTCTCTTTTGAGTGATAGACTGAATAGCTTTGGATACCTGTTCCAAGCAGGAAGTGGCCTCTGGAGTGATGTGAATTTTTATCTCAGGCTGCAATGGCGCATTTCATAATAAATTAAAAAGAGGCTGTAATTGATGAGTGGTGATGGGGAGGGCAGGCCTTAGCCAGATGATGTCACCTGCCGATTGTTGGATTTGGGCCAGTGTCATGTATTGTTCGTATTTAATAGATGGAACATGAGGGGTGATACCCTCATCCACATGACAGCCTAAGTAAGTGTATGGGGGATGTCGTTGGATTTTGTCTGGGGATATTTGAAGCCCAAGAATTTGTAAATTTTGTTTAAGTTGGCATATTCCTTTTTGTAGGAAATTAGGGTCCTGATGGGAGATTAATATGTCGTCCATATAATGGAGAACATAAAAATCCTTTTGGAGGGGCTGAACAGCATGATGAACATATTGTTGACAGATAGTAGGGCTGTTTTTCATACCTTGGGGGAGGACCCTCCATTGGTATCGAGGAGATGGTCCCGCAAAGTTGGTAACAGGAACAGTAAAGGCAAATCTTGGGATATACTCCGGGTGTAATGGAATTGAAAAGAAACAGTCCTTGGTGTCTATTATAACTATATGGTGTGACTTTGGTACAGCTGTGGGAGAGTGTAGGCCAGGCTGTAAAGCATCCATGGGTTTTATATGTTTATTTATCTCCCTTAGATCATGTAACAACCTTAATCTACCTTGTTTTTTCTCTATTACAAAGATAGGTGTATTCCAAGGACTCTGTGATGGTTCAATGTGCCCTGCTTGAAGTTGTGTTTGTATTAGTTCCTCTAATGCTTGTAGTTTTTGGGACGAGGCCATTGATCCACTCAAACAGGCTCATCTGTGTCCCATTGTAGCCTCATGGGCTGTGGTTTTTCCACAAGATCAATGGCCCCTAAAGGGGGGGGGCTGTTGTTCAGTGGTAAGACAGCTTTTCATGGCCGCAAGAATATCTCTTCCCCGTAAGACCTGAGGGAGATCTTGAAGGAACAGGGTTGAAAAGTTCCTGTATGATGTTCTTGATCTCTCCATTTTAGAGGTCTGGCAGCTTGAACTGCAGGGGCGAGCCCTGTAGCTCCTTGTACCATAGGTCCTGTAGTGGTGGGCCAGTAGGAGCCATAAGGGTGAGAAGGTAAACAAGATATTTCGGCTCCCGTGTCTAGGATACCCTCAATGGGTATATTTTCCACATGAATAGTCAGGGCAGCCTTGTTTAGGGAAATTGGAATCGTCCACATCAATGGTGTTGGGACTTGTTTTTTCCCCCTTGGTTGTGGGGCTGGGGGTTGCCCCCTGGGCAATTTAAAGGAGGGCATGGTTGGCCATTAATGTCGGTTTTGGACCGGCAATCTTTTTGCCAATGATATCCTCTTTTGCACCGAGGGCAGGGTGTGGGAGGTTTAGGTTTGTGTATTTGTTGTTTTTGAGGACATTCTCTCGCAAAATGTCCTTGTCCCTTGCAATTGAAGCAAAGAGAGGTTTGCTGGACTTGGAGGGCAGATGCAAGGGCGTGAGCAAGGGTCTGAGCGTTGAAGACATTAGCCTCCCTGCAAGCAATAATCCAATCATCTATGTCCATATGTCGGAGGGGAGCGACAAGGGTTTTACAGGTTTTGTTTGCTCCTTCAAAAACAAGCTCTTTAATAAGGGCCTGGCAGGCCTCCTCATGATGTACTTTTCGGGTGCATGCCAATTGTACTCGCGAAACAAAGTCTGCGAAATCTTCGTTGGGACCTTGTAGGAGCTTGGAGACAGGTTCTGTTCGGGTGCCCTTGCATCTATTAAAGGCAACTTGCCTTACTTGGTCGAAATATTGTGGTGGTCCAGTGGCCTGAACCATAGGGTTGAGGTATGGACCCTCACCTGCTAAAGGAGAGCGACATTGTTTCTCCTATTTCGCTCTGCTTGTTGTTCACATTCATCTCTGAAGCATGCCAACCAATCTAAGGACCATTACCTAAGAGAGCTCTAGCCAGTTGTTTCCAGTCTGTAGGCCCATTCATCTGCATACTAATTGTTTCTAGTAATTGTTGTGCAAAAGGCCCTTGGATGCCGTCTTCTCTGACAGCATCTCATAAGCTACGTAGGGTAGTTACGTCATGGGGATACACCTCAATGGTTGTTGAGGGGTGACATTGGGATTGACGGGAAGACAATCCCTGGGAGGGTTTGTTGCAAATCTGTCATCATCTTGGAACCACTCCTCGTATTGTCTTTGTGAGGCATCTCTTTGTTGACAAAGGGTCTGATAAAATGCTTGCCATGGGGAGTCTGGTGGTGAGCGGTTTTTAGATGGAGATTGGGAATAATATGTCTGCCATGGATTAACATCTCCACTGGGTGGCGGACAAGAACTTTGTTTGTTACAATTGTTGCATTTTTGTTCTTGGCCGCTAGAGGGAGTTTTATTTCTTGGGTTGGTTTCGCTTTGCAAGAAGAGGAAGTATTGCTGGGGGAGAAGGGCGGCGACTAGGCTAGGAGCGCCATTTTTTCATCCATTTGAGAGGTTTTTGTTCTGAGCTCGTTTAGAGAAGGATATAGGGTTTGAGGCGTTTTTGAGTTTGTGGGTTTTGAATTGTTTAGTAATAGTTCTTGGATGCCCTCAGACAGGGATTTAGTATCTATGTTTTTCTCCGTTAAGCTTTCTATTTCGATTTTTGCTTGGAACAGGGGAAAGATTTCCGCGGCAGCCTCCGGAGGGTTGTCGCATACCAGGGCGTCAGCGAGGCATGAGCGGATAGTTATTAATGTGGGAATTAGTCCCAGGGGAAATCTTTTACCTTCATGCTTGGTTGCTAATTGTACTCTTTTTAAGAGGTCATAAGTTTTTGGGTCCCATAAATTAGCGGTGCTTAACCAGGGATTAAAGGGAAGGAGAAAGCTCCAATATTCAACCAATTGACTGGGTTTTACTTTGCATTTGTGGCATTCCAAGAGAGCAGCAAGAGCCCTCACCTGGGGGTGCTGACTTTTGCATAGCGTGGAGCCCATGATAAGGGCGGGGGGGGGCCTTACCTTTTCCTAGTTCCTGCATTGGGGTCCCTGTTTGGGCGCCACTTGTGGGAGATTGACCCCGGAGCCTCTGGGAGGCGAAGGCAAGGCCGACGAGTAACCACTCGGAGACCAGCACTGATGGCGCAGGTCTGATTTTATTGAGGAAGTCGTAGGCTTTTATAGTGCAGGAGGAGCTAAGGGGAGGGTTCTTTCAAGGTGGGTGGGAATCGTCAGGACTCCATCAGCAGATGCAGTCTCTAGCCACGTCAGCTTGGAGGGAGCTGCATCTGCGCGCTCAGATAGGGCCAAGGTTTGCCTACACCCGATCCTCCGCTATCACAGTGAGCCATGCCTCCGGAGCGGATGATCCCACAGAATTTATTTTTCCACTTAGAGCTTTCGTGAAATTCCCACATCTCAATTTTCAGGTTTCCAAAATCTAACCAGTGTAAGCAGGAAAGATCAAGTTCGTCAAATTTGGCTTTATGTGAAGAAGTAAGAAAGCACGGGGTTATCTCCATCTTACAGAACTGTAAAGATCTGTTACTAAAATCTCCTTCTCAGCTGCTAAAATGTTAGAAAATTCCTTGTGGATTTCCTGATGGCTTGTAGGGTTGTCTGCAAATGTTGTAGAATTTCCTAAATGCATTTTTAGATATGGAAAATATTTTAGCTGCCCACTTTTGAGGTCTCTTTCAAAAACTTGGAGTTCTCAAATGTTTTGATACCACAAAACATCCTTTCTGCTGCTTTCCATCCCCTTGTAGTTTTTGTTTAGTACATTGAATTATAAAATCTGTAAAATACATGAGCTTGTTAAGCCAGGCCACTATCAGTGAGCTTTGGATATTCCTGCCTTCTGTCATTCATAAGCAGCATAATTTCATCCAATCAGGCCACAAATCTCTCTGGGATTCCTCTGCTACTCAGCCACCAGACATTATTATACAACAGTAAAGCATTGTTCTGTGCCTAAACTTCACCAGGAAGTGCTTGAAACTGTCAAAATTAAGACCATGAGCCATGATGTAATTCATGGACCAAAATTAAGACCATGGACCATTTTTGTGACATCTTTGAGGATATCATCTAACTTTTTGCTGCTTTCCCTGGCACAAAGAGCCTCTTGGTGTGTAACACAGTGATACCTCTGTCCATGAATTTAATTTGTTCCACAATTTTGGAAAAGGTGGCCATGTTTGTGTTTGTGTGGGAAAGACAGCCACAGTCATGTCTGTCACTCAGTGTAGGGTTGGCAAACAAAAACAAAATTTTGTCAAATGCTTTTGTTTGCAAACCATATTGTTTGGCAAACAAAAGCATTTATGAACTGAAGAGCCACTGTACAATGAACCAGAATGACTAGATGTCTTGCTGCATTAACAAAAAACTATGAAATGAGAGGTTGCCCCACTGTGCAAGGTGCCCCATCACTAGTCATTGAACCCACTTTTTCTGGTCTTACGTCTTATGACAGAAAAGCCTCCATCACAACCTTGTGGATACTGTCTCTTGTGTTCTTCTAGGCAAAGACACCAGTTTCACCAGATCTTCTCATAGTGTCACCAACAACATAATACAGAATTACTGATAGCCTTGCATGATTATTTACACCTTGTATCCAAGCACATGGAGTAACAGGCTGCCTTGTGTAAGTCACTGGTGAGATACTGACTGACATCATTTGCCATGTGCCAGACCTGGATCTTACACAGTGTTTTGCTAAGTGACATCTCAGAGATGCATTGTGTAATTGTGTTCTTGTTTGGGAAATCATGAAAAAGGGAATTACTCCCAAACAACATATTCACTTTGGTAAAATCCCCATCAGAGAGGGGCTAATCATGTTTTGCTATGCAGAGTGAGATTTGAAAGTTGGGAGCTGTCTGATTTGTTTTAGAAAGATAGTTGCAAAAAAGTAAGTGTTGTGGTTGATACATTGTGTCAGCTTAAGTCTAGAGGCTTGGCTAAGTGACTCAGCAGTTCTGCATCTGGGGTAAAAAGGGCACACCCCTCCTACTCTGGCATGTTCACTGTGTCAACTTGAGAAGTTTAGAAAGTTCAACTAAGTCATTCAGCAGGGGGCAGGAATCCTTATATTGTGAGGATCCTGAGCTTGTGGAAGAGGAGGGCACAGAGAGGGTGTGGATGGAGGCAGATAGCAGATATATAATGTAAGGAGGGAACAGAGCCTTGCTTCTCCCTGTTGCTCTCGCTGCTTTTGCTGTCTCCCACAGCCATGAACTGTTGCCCTCTGCTGTATGCCACTCTGCTTTGGAGTCAGCTAAGTCTGGACTGAAATCTCCACAGACTGTAAGCTAATAAACCTTTCCTTCCATAATTTTAGGTGTTGAGTATTTTGTCTCAGCAACGAGAGAAAAGTAACCAAGACAGTAAGATACCTGGAATGAGATTTCCTTAATTTACCTTCAAGAAACTCTTTCCTTTCAGTTTCACCAAGTTCAACACTACTTTTGTGGTTGGTGTCAAATGGCCATCTGACTCTTTGTGTGCTACACACAACACTTTCACTATGCAGAATATATAACTCTTTCCCACTGGAATCAGTCACTCCAGATGACTCTGTCCAGGGCCCTTGGAATGATCTTCCACTGTCTGTTTTCAGTTTTGCCCTTTTTTCCCTGTAATCATTTTTTATTGTTCAAGACTTGAAGTCTACACAAACACAAATTTTTTAGAAATGAAGGACCCAATACAAATCTATCCCTATACCAAAAATAGCTGACGCTATTAGTTAACACTAAAGAATTGGATAGTCCCTGAATCAACAATCTATGGCAGTGATTCTCAGCTGGAGTTCCTTTTGAATTTGCTGGCCACCAACACAAGGGAGCAATGTTCCATCAACCACCAGCTTTTGGCCTATTCTAAAAAAGGCATCTGAGTGTATTACCTACCTTGTGGGGGCTTCTGCAAAAATCATAGCCGATCCAAGCAAATATGTCTATATCTATATCCATCTATCTATCTATATATATATCTTATTGCTTTTGTTTTTCATAAATTCTTCACCAACAACTAAATAAGCTGCAGATTCAAATATGTCAAGGAGACAGCACAACATTAAAAGAATCTCAGTCTCTTAATTAGAACATCTCTTTGCTAAATCTTAGATATTTTCAATTTTTCATAAGAAAACTCAAAGCGAAAATCTTATGTTAATAACCATAAATGTGTTAAAAGTTACAGCCAGTCCAAGAAGTTACCTGTCTACCTGTCTGTCTTCTGTCTGCCCATCAATCCATCCTTGGCAGCACAGCAACTGGCCATGCAAAAACTGGACGAGTCACAGCCAATGAGTCCCAGCTTGCGATATCAACCCTTCTGCGACTGCTCCTCTCTGACCATGCATAGGTCCCTGTGTACCCGGTATTGGAGGCACGGCTGCTGGGTCAGTGCTAGGGTGGCTTAGGTCTCATGCCAACAGAGCACTCTGCATGCACGCTACAGCACACACGCCATAGGTTCACCACCACTGTTCTGTACCTGTTTTCGTCAGGGCTGGGTTTTGTTTGTTGTTTTTGTCATGAGTGGATGTTGGATTTTGTCAAAGTCTTTTTCTGAATCCATTGAGATGATCACTGACTTTCATCCCTCTGTTTATATGATATATTACATTTATTGGTTTATGTGCATTTTATCATTCTTGCTTCCTTGGGATAAAGTCAATTTGCTCATGTTATGAGCTTTTTAGTGGTTAGTTGCATTCTCTTTGCAAGTGTCTTGTTAACTGAGGATATTGGCCTGTGCTTTTCTTTTTTATTGAGTCTTTGTCAGTTTTGATGTCGAGGTAATGCTAACTTCAAGGAATGAGTTTAGCAGTGTTCCTTTCCTTTTGATCTCAAGGAAGCATTTGGGAAGTATTTGTGTTAATTCCTCTGTGAAGTTTTGACAAAATCCATCAGGTCCTGGGCTTTCCTTAATTGGTAAAGTTTTTGTTACTGCCTCAGTTTTAGTTGCGTGTTACTGGTCTATTCAGGACTTTCATGCTTTCTTGGTTCATTTGGTAAGTCATATGTGTCTAGGAATTTCATCCATTTTTTTTCTAGATTCTCCAATTTATTAGAATACAAGTTTTTAAAAATAATTTAGTATAATCTTTTGAATCTCAGTGATGTCTGCTGTGATTTTGCCTCTTTCATTTCTAATTGTATTGATATGGGTCCCTTCCTTCTTTTGGTAAGTTTGGCTGAGGGTTTATCAGTCTTATTTATCCTTTTAAAGAACCAACTCTGACTGATTGATCCTTTGTAATTTTTTTAGTCCTGAATTCTAATCATCTCCACTCAGATCTTTGCAATTTCTTTCCCTTTGCAAGTTTTGAATTTGGATGCTCTTCTTTTTCTAGGACTTTCAGGTGCATCATTAGGTTTTTGTTTAGGATTGTTCTGTTTTCAGAATTTAGGCACTTACAGCCATAAACCTCCCTCTTAGAACTGCTTTTATTGTGTCGCCTGGGTTTTAGTTCGTTGTTCCGCCATTGTCATTTGGTTCTAGGAATGTTTTAACTGCTTCCCTAATTTCTTTTTTTTTTTTTTTTTTTGCGGTACTGGGGATCGAACTCAGGACCCTGCACTTGCTAGGCAAGTGCTTATTCCACTGAGCTATATCCCCAGCCCCTCCCTAATTTCTTTTATGATCAATTGATTATTCAAAAATTCATTATTTAATCTGATCTGTTTGCATAGTTTCTGTGGTTTCTTTTACTGTTGATTTCTAGCTTCATCCAGCTATCTTCCAGTAGCGTTCAAAAGATTATTTCAATGCTTTGGAATTTGTGAGAGCAGATTTTATGATCTAAGATGTGGTCTATTTTAGAGAAACTTCCACGTGCTGCTGAAAAAAGTGTGTATTATGCTCTTGTTGGGTGAATCAGCATGAATGTCAGTTAGGTCTGTTTGTTCAATGACGTGGTTCAAATCTGGTATATCTTCCTTGTTTCTTTGGTCTGATTGACCTGTCTGTGAGAGGTGGGTATTGACACCCCTCACTATGATTGTACTGCTGTCTACTGGTGTACTGGTGGCCTCCTTTTATATCAAAAGGCTTTCATATTATGAAATTGAGTACACATATTCAATGTATATTCACAATGATCTCTTCTTGTTGAATTGTTCCTTTTACCAGTAGTGACCTGGGTCTCTTCTGATCAGTTTTGGATGGAAATCCACTTTGTCTGAAATTAGGGTGGCTACTCTTGCTGCTTTGGGGCCCCAGTTGCATGCAATATAGTTTTCTGTCCTTTCAGTCACTGTTTTTCTTTGTAGTTGAGATGTGTTTTCTTTTGCGGAGAATGTCTAGCTATAGTTTGTTTTTTTATCAGATCTGCCAGTCTTTGTCTTTTGATTGGTGATTTAAGACCATTGACATTGAGAGTTATTATTATTATAAGGTGTTAACTAAATCCTTTCTTGGCATTATTTTTCCAGTGCTGATTCTTCTGGTTTTTTCCCTAAGTACTCTGCTAGTTTAACGTATTCCTTCCTTTAGGCTCTTTGCCTTTACTCTCTCTGTTTAGTATTTTCAGCGGTGCTGGTTTGGTGGTCATGAATTTCTTTAGATTCTCTTTGTCATGGAAAGTTTTTATTTCTTCATGAATTGTGAAGGATAATTTTGCAGGTTATAGCAATTGGATTGGCAATTATTTTCTTTTAACCCTGAGCTTTTTTGTCTTTAAGGTTTATATTGAGAACTGTGCTGTTATTATAGTACTTCTGTCAGTTACTTAATGTTTTTCTCCAATGGCTTTTCTATCCTCTCTGTTCTGGTTTCTGGGATTTTGGTATGGAGAGGTCCTTTTCTGGTTGTGCCTGTTTGGTGCTCTAAATGCCTCTTTTTCCTGCATATGCATTTCAATTCCTGTATGTGGAACGTTTTCTGCGATGATTTCAATTAATACATTGTTTATATCTCTAATTTCCTTCTCCAGTCCTTCCTTGACACTGACAACCACTAGGTTTCTTCTCTGAGTCCTCCAGGAATACTGAGCCCACTTCCTGTGGTGTATGTTTTTTTTGTACCCAATATCGAACTCTAGACCTTACACTTGCCAGGCAGGCGTTCATGCCCCTGAGCTATATCCCGGCCCTCTTGTGGTTCCTTGTAGTTGCAGAGTATCACTGAGTGGGTGTGACTTCATTCTTATCCTTAATTTCTAATGCTCTCTCCTCAGACTGATCCACTGGGATGACTTTCCATTGTGTTTTTATTTCCAGGATTTCTGCTGGACTTGTCTTTATAATCTGTAACTCTTTACTGAAGTGGTCATTCAGATCCTGCATTTTCTTCTTTAATCACTCAGCTGTTATTAGTATTGTCGTTTGTCAGCTTATTAATTGACTCCTTTGTGTGCTTATTGACCTCTTGGAGTTCATTGAACATCATAGTAATTTCTTCATGAATCTATCTGTGTCTTCTTTGATCTCTTCAAACATTTCACTGCTCATTTTGTTTTATTTTGTTTTGGTCCGGAAATTCCTTCCCTTCCATGCCAGTCACTTTGGGAAGTTTTTGGAGGCCTCTTGATGCCTTGTTCTCTTACATTTCTAGTGCTTTTATGTTGAGGATTATAGGCCAGTCAAGGTAGAAAACTGCCACTCCTGTGGAGATCTCTTTTGTTAGTGTGTGTCTCCCTGTGATGTGACCTTGGCTTTAGTTAAGTTTTTGGTCACCCTACTCAGCATGGGGTCTGTCACAGTGTGTCTGCTCCTACAACACTCCAGCTGAGCGCGCCACGCCCTATGTCCATCCAGAACATTCCTCTCTGGTTCTCTGCACCATGCCCCTTCCAGATTTTCAACAATAGTTCTTATTTTACATAAGTTATTCTTGGTTCTGGGGTCTGGATCCCAAAGTCCACTCCACTCCACTCAGATCGCACCAGAATAAGGAGGTGAGATGTGCTCTGGTGTCTCTTCAGATCATATAAAGCTTTCATCTTTTACTAAAGATTTCCCTGGACAGAATAAGAAGGTGCAGCCTGCCTCACATCAAAGCCATTCGCAGGCACTGAATATGGGCGTGCACTCTGGCCCTGCAGGCTGTACTCAGCTGATAGCAATTTTCTTCTATGGGTACCTCAAAGGAATTTTTATAAAATAAATTCTTTAATTCAAAATGTTTATAGTTTCTGCAACTATTCTTCTTAGTCTGCAATCCTGTGACATTTTGTTTTGATGCTAAATCCATTTGTAACACTCTGCCTCCCAGGGCTCATGTCAGATGCCCTGTACTTTCTCAGTTCCTTTGAAGCACACTGTTGATAAACATATTTACTTTATTTCTTATTTTATTGATAGGGATTTAAAAGCAAAAGATCAAAAATTGCAACCAAAGAGCCCATTAATACAAGTTAGAGAGTAGAGAACAGTAGCTGACAGTCGTCCTTAGTGTAAATGTCCATTGTGACCATTCACTTTACCCAGCCGTTTATTTTATATATTGTTAAATTTAAGGAATTTTGGCAGTTGTTTTCTTTGGTTGCAAACCAAGAAACATGGCATTTATATTACAATCCAGGGTGTGGGAAGAAGGAGACCTGGAAGTTTATTTCAAAGAAGTGGTATAATGAAGGCTTGCAAGCTCAGAGGAATGTTATTCCATGCAGAGTTGCTCTAAGCTCTCATATTTCACCCCTCGGAAAGGCTTCCTGTGTCTTGAAGGAGGAAGTTAAATTGGATGCTCAAGACCTTCATTTTCTCTGTCGACTTTGTCTCAGTTATTTCAAAGCTGTATCCCCAAGGCACTTACCTGTGAAACTGATGCTTTAGGGAAATCTTCCAAATGTTAGGTGTTTAATAATCAAAGCTTCCTGTCTTTTATTTAAATGCACTTTTGTCTATTTCTTGAGATCTGTGTTTATCTTTGTCACATATAGAAAACTCATTACTGGAGTAAAAATACCAGGTAAGTTAATCATCTAAATATGTGACCCAGTCAAACAGCCTGCAGAAGAGACAGAAATCATCACATATCAGAGGCTCTAAACATTGCATTGATTGCTAAGGATTCTCTTAGAAAAGAAAAGTGGGAAATTTTTCAAATATGTTTAAACATTACAAGTTTTAGATAGTACACACTATGGGTTAGTTCATGTTATTTTGAGTTGTTCTTTCTTGGGAAGCATAGACTGTGCCTTTGGAAGGAAAAAGGCAATAGAGATTTTGGATTTTGGATGTCTTTTAATTTTTATATAAAGATTCAGATCATGTGTCCATTAAGTAAGTATTAATTGCAATCGAAATTTTTGTCCTGCTGTAAACAACTAGAACATGGACAAAATATTTGAAATCATCATTTTCAGACATTGGACCACAGGCAGCACATTGCTGTGATCTACAAGAAAGGAGAAAAGAAGGGAAACACAGACGCTGACCCCTGCCTTGGCTCAGCTTGAGCTCTGGGGTAGCTTCTCAGCTCCAGCACAAAAAGAGAGACAGAAACATTCTTTTGTGAATAGCAACCCTGCCAAAATGTGTGGGACAAAGAGAGGGAGGAACCGTGAAGAAAACGTCTTCAAGGAATCTGAATTTTGGTTACAAAATAATGAAAGTTGAGATTTGACTTTTAGCTAATCTCAAGATGTTCAAGAAAATGTGAAAGGAGTCAGTTTTAATCACATCCTAGTGTGTTCACACTGTGTAATGGAACATTTAATTATCGGCAAGTTGGATATAATATTGTACTATAAGTACAAATTGATTGTCCTGGGGTAAGAGTTTCACTAGCGTACTGGAAGATGCCATTTCCTGGGCATTTTCAAAGGCTCTGCATTTCAAGAGACCCCTTCACAGGCCGTGGCGCCTGGGCCAGCAGTCTGAGCCTCCTTAGTCAGCTCTTGCCAAACGGAACCAGGACTTGTATTTGGCAATCCCAAGAACCCTGCATTGTGCCCTGGGAAAGACTCTCCTCTATCGATTCAGAACAATTTCTTATCCGTTCTTCATATCAGAAACATGAATTATTTTCATGTGTTTGATGTTCCCTAACCCAGCTCCTAGAATAACTAAAGCAAAAGGACATTTTTAAGCCTTCTTTGAGAACATTTTAAACCACACTAAAAATAATACCAGACCTCCAGATAAGAATACAGAGTGATACCATGGCTTCAACTTACAATAAAATCTAATTATCATGTATTTGTGAATCTTTCTCATTCAGATGTGACAGTGGTTTATCAAAACGGGTTACCCGTGATATCTGTGAGGCTACCGTCGCGGCGTGAGCGCTGTCAGTTCACACTGAAACCTATCTCCGACTCTGTTGGTGTGTTTTTACGACAACTGCAAGAAGAGGATCGGGGAATTGATCGAGTTGCAATCTATTCACCAGGTATAATTGCCTTTGCTTTTAATTCCCACTTACCTCTCATTTCTCCCAAACTATTTCTAGACAGACACACACACGCACATATGTTCTCTCTCTCTCTCTCTCTCTCTCTCTCTCTCTCACACACACACACACACACACACACACACACACACAGGTCACTGCAAAAGAATATCATGCTGTTAATTTTATTTTTTTTTTAATTTTATTTTTAAAGACAAAAGAATGGAGACATATGAACCAGAAAAGCCATAAACAATACAGAAAATACAAAGTTATACAGAATATAGTAGGGAATTAGAACTGGATGTTGTATTACATAGTTATCTTCACATTAGTTAACACAAAAACATTAAAGGAAATACCAAATTATAAATAAGATAGTAGGGAATTTGCACTGGATGCTGTATAATATAAAGTTATCTTCATTTCTGCTAATACAAAAACGACTGAGGAAATACAGAATTATAGAGAAGATAGAAGGGAATTAGCTCTGGATGCTGTCCTACATAATGTTACCTTCATCTTTGTTACTCAGGTTACACAGATGATGGCCCTTTTGATCAGTTAGTTTTTTCTCCTCCCTCATCTCCGTTGCCCTACCACTCAATCAGTTATCTTCCTTGTGATAATAACTGTACTCCTGGGTTTATCTATATCCTTGGACTCTCGCCTTGGGAAGAGATATAGCTGCCTCAGACTATACTATAACATACAGGGGTGTATACAAACTGCCATGGTTGGAGGTGGGAGAGCACATATGCTCACAGCGGACCACCCGGCTCCACCCTGTCGTCGTGCTATGGGTGGGGGCGGGTCCAGACCATGTGGCTCCAGCATTACCGTTCCCCACCCCTTGCAGCTGGGCAAT
>PVLD010022513.1:0-22080 GCA_004027595.1 Dinomys branickii
AGGTATCACTGTAGCTGCATTTATAAAGCCAACTGGAATTATAGAAATGATGAGTGAATAGAGATTTTGAAAGACACTGACTTAAGGCTTTCTTTCTCCCGGCTGGCCCATGATCACCTAGCTCAGCGTTTTGATGAGTGATTTTTTTTTTTTTTGGCGGTACTGGGGATCGAACTCAGGACCCTGCACTTGCTAGGCAGGCGCTTATTCCACTGTGCTATATCCCCAGCCCCTCTAGCTCAGCTTTTTGAAGAGTCTTAGTATTGCTTCCCAACTACAAAAGCCCCTCAAACTGGGAAGAAATGGGCCTACAATCCATTTGTGTATAAGCCAAGTGAATTGACTTTGTGCTAGATGAAGTTCCACTGCCTGAGAGTTCAAATTACAGTGGTCTTAAAAATATGTGTGACACAACTATATTTCTGAATTAGTGTCCTATGCTCTGGATCAGTGTCAACTTGGAATATCTGGAGATTGCCACAAAAGCTCTGAAAAAAAAAACTGCTTTCTTTTCCAACATTCTACCTTTGTAATGCAGAATTTTCTGCACTGACACAAATCCAAATGAGGTTGGAGGAGCCTAGACACAAGCAATACGCTGTAAGAGTCACTATCTTCTGTGACTAAGACAATCTAGTTACAGGAAAACAAACTCAGGGCTGACACTAGTTCTGCATTATGGTGAATGGTACAATTACTTCATGACTGATTACAAGATAACAGTAATAGAAGTAATGTGAACAATAAATGTAATGTGATTAAATCATCTTGAAGTGAGCCTCACCGCCACCCCTGGTCTATGGAAAATTGTCATTCATGATGCTGATCCTTGGTATCCATCCATGAGGACCTCTGATATCTATAATCTTATCATGATCTTTAAGGCCTGATGGGGATTCATTCTTGCCTTTCTGATGAAATCTCTTATGCATCTCTCCCTGTATACTCTTTTTTTACCATCTAGCATGCTTTCATGACACTGCAATTTCCTGCCTTTCTGCTTTGCCAGAATTTTTCCTGAAAACTTCTCTTCTCCCTAGACTTTTAGATGGCTGACCTTTGTCACTCAAATCTCAGCTTCTTGAATATCCTTGTCTTAATTATCCAGTCCTGAATTCTTATTCCACTCCTTCCACGCTAGAAAAGTGTGATGTATCTTAATTTAAAGGTCCCTATGTGACATTGTTTGTTTGCCTATTTGATATTATGCGTTTGATGTTTATGTTCTACTTCTCCTAGGATAAACAATAAACCTTTATGAGAGCAATAAGAGTACATCGGTTCTCTGTATCCACAGGTTCTGCCCTGCAGATTCAACTAATGCCAGATAGAAAATATTCAAGAGAAAAGTGTCTATATTAAACATGTACAGAATTTTTTTTGTCATTATTCTCTAAAGCTACAGCCTGGCAGTCGTTTTCATTCCTTGCCTTGGATTAGGTGTTGTAAGTATGGAGAAGACTTAGAGTATATGAGAGGATTGTGTGGCATCTGTGCAAATGCTATATTGCTTTATACAAGGAAGTTGAGCGTCTGTGGATTGGGAGATCTGAAAGGGGTCCTGGAATCAGTACCTCAGTGACTGCAAGGGATGGTTGTCCGTGTTTTGATTATTGTTCAATCTTCAGGGCCTAGAAGAATGTGTGCATGTAGTAGAGTCCAAAATATATCTGTACAAATAATTATAGGTTATTAAACGTTTTTCTATGTGATTTTTTAAAGTACATGCAAATTAGCACAATAGCATTGGTGGTTCCACCTACTTTGGAAATAGGCTGCTTATGTTTTCCAATCCCAACCCTGCCAGTTACAATTCTGTATCATCCTATCAGAGAGCACCTGTTTCATGCAGTCCATGGGAAGATTGTGCACATCAATGAATATATTCAGTTCACAAAGCCCTGAGCAAATTAGCCAAAATTATGCATTTCTTTTGTATTGGAAAGTTTTATTGTCTTAACAATTTTGTTATATATAAATTTAAAGTAGAACTATTGAGATCCTCCTGGCTAATGTGTGTGTTTCTCTCTATACTCAATTGATTATTTGGTTTATTCTAAGGTGAGCAAATGGAAGTCAGCATCTTCTCTTTTCCTTGCATCTGTTTTTGTCTACAGATGCTCATCCACTTCATGTGTGCTACTTTTGTTTTTGGTGTCAATTTCACTCATGCATTAAATATGTAAATTTTTCTAAGAACATCTTTTTACTGGACAATGGAGATAGGATCCAAATCTATATGGAAATATGTATAAATATTAAATAAGTTAAAAGTATGTAATTACCATCTCAGTTCTGCAAAGGAAATATAGAAGATGTTCTGAAATTGCACAATAACAAAACTCAGTTAAGATTTAGATGTGGAAAACAGTAAGGAAAACCATCTCGAAAGAAATGATGTTTGAGCAAAAGTTAAACACAGCGTATAAGTGAGCTATGAGGAATGTGAAAGGTACAGTGTTCTAAGGAGAGAAAACCAAGTTTGCAAAATTGTAGGGTAATTAGTTCAGAGCAAAGGGTTAAAGATGACACTTTAGAGGAGGCTGAGGCCAAATCTTCAGTATTTCAAGGCCACCTTAGGGATTTGGGAGTTTGTCTGTTACACAACTGAAATTCATGAAGATTTTATGTAGGTAAGCATCTTCATCACAGGTTTAGAATCGCACTTTGGCTGCATTGTTGAAGACGGATAAAATGAAGCCAAAAGAAATGATCTCATTAATATGGGGTGGAGAGATGGTGGCTTACAGAGTGACATAGATATATGACTGCATCAGAGGAATACAAAACTTACAGTCTTGAAGCACTGGGAGTTAGTGTTAAGTCAAAGGACTTTCATCTAATAAATATGCTACCAAATCCTACCTAGCTAAATTCACAAGCCAGTCCCTCTGAAAATATTTATTCCAGTTATTGACTGTTAGGTGTGAAGAGCAATGGTATCCCTCCTCAACTCCAGAAAACATGTGGAAAGGAGTTTCATTAGATAGCTGGCCTCTTTGTAGAAGTTGTAATTTAAATATAAAATGTGTTTGACTGTTACTTTTTTCCTAGATACAACTTGAAACAAAGCCTATTTCTTTCCAACTTATATAAACAAATTGTCACCAGTGTTACACAAATTCAACATGTATTCTCCAGCTATTGGAAATAGGATGACAGCTAATTTCAACAAACACACATTCAGCACTGCCTGTATGGCAGGCTCTGTGATGTCAGGTAGCAAGACAAACATCAAAAGAAATGTCTCTGCTAAGGAATGCAGCAGGTGCCCCTTCATGCTGGCACAGGTAATGGTTCATTATCTGCAGCCAGTTCTAGGGAACAGCCAAACCTACTGGCTAACTACTGTCAGAATGCTATTTTTATAGCAATTGTGTTAAAGTGAAATCATTATGTTTGTTGAGTATTTGCCAACATTTACATGAACAAAATAAAGGACAAGTAGGTGTCTGAGTTACAGTAGGCACTGTTGTTCGTTTTGCTCCATACTGTATTTCAGAGATGGAGCTCATTCTGTAGCACAAGGTAAAAGTGTAGAAATGACAAAATAAATGAATGTTTGAGTTCCGCTATGTAAAATAGAATTTAAAATCCAAAAGGGGCCACTGGGGTAGGTATATTTTCAAAAATCAGATTTTTCACAATAATTGCATCACTGGTGTGAGTTACCCCTCGCATTTTTCCAGATAAAGTTATTTTTCCATTTTTTTCAGTCCAGTGCTCCAAGATTTTGCTTGAGATTTCAGATCATTGAAATGATCAAATACAAAAACAAATTGTTCTTTTTATTGAGTGTCTTGATCATTCATTGGTTTAGTTAAGCACCGATTCTAGGTAGGAATTCACTCACCTTCTATCTGGGAAAGAAATCAGACCCTAAGCTTTCATAAAACTGTCTTCCAAAGTTGATTAATTAATCAAACAGAATTGCAAAATTATTTCTTTACATCCTTTATGCGTTGTGTACTTGCAAGTTTTTGAAAAAACATGAGTGAGACTTGTGCCCAAATATTTCTCAATTTAGTCAAACAAAAAACAAAACTAAACAAACAAGTATAATGCAGCATACTGTGTATTGGGCAAGGATGCCATCCAAGCCCTAGAGAAACATGTCTCAGGCTGCCATAATACAACATAGTGGACTATGCGGCTTAAGCAACAGGCATCGTTTTCCTTTACAGTTCTCAAAGCTGGGGAATCCAAAATCAAGGCTCTAGAAAAGTTTGGTTTCTGATGAGGGTTCTTTTCCTTGCTGTCAGGTGGCTGTCTTCTCGCTGTGTGCTCACATGGGAACAAACCCTAACCTGTCTTCCTCGTTTTATAAGGATACAAATCTTATAAAGTGAAGGATTTTACCTATGACCTCATTTAACCTTTACAATTTAATTAAAGGACCCATTTTGAAATACATTGTGAACAGGGAATCAACATGAGTATTTTGAGCGATGCTGTTCAGTCTATACCAAGGCATGGAAGCCAGAGGGAACTAACAGACATTACAGGAAAGCCCTCTGGGAGCTGTCCCGGACGTCAGGGAGATGTTTATAGCTCTGCATGTGGAGGAGCACTGAGGGCATGGGAAGGAGGGAACCTGAAAAGTGAACACGGATGGCACAGGACAGGTGTGTCTGAGAGTGATCCACTGCTAGGGCCTGGAGATAGGCACGTAAGAGTGAGACGAACAGGTAACGAGGATAGACGCATACCAGGTCCACTGACTAAGTCCCAGTCAGGTCAACAAGAAGGGTTTGCTGAGAGGAGGGAGATCCAGCAGAAAAGGCCAAAGAGAAGTAAGCAGTAGGGGCTGGGGATATAGCTCAGTGGAATAAGCGCTTGCCTAGCAAGCACAGGGTCCTGAGTTCGATCCCCAGTACCGCAAAAAAAAAAAAAAAAAAAAAAAAAGAGAAGTAAACAGTGAATATGTAGGAGGAGGCCTAGGAGGTCATGTGCCCCAGAGACCATGAAAAGCCTCAGTCTCAAGGAGGTCTGAGGCCCAAGGTTGTTCATCCAGGAAGCTCACTGAGGCCCAACATCACAGTAGCAGAGAAGAGTTTAGTATTTGTCACTCTGACCACCACAGTAGAATGAAGGCTTGTGACGGAAACAGAGTTAGGAAAGAAGGGCATGTACCTCGGGAGAGCAGGTACAGACGCGCCTCCGAGAGATTTTGCTGTAAAGGGAAATATAGGAGGGAAGTGTAATAAGAGGCAAATCCAGACACAAATAGAGAGACTTCCTGCCACCCCACATCACCTGCTCTGAAATTCACACTCTGCTCAACAAGCCTAAGTTTGTATTTATGTGGAACACCACCTGGGCTACAATTACAATGAAAGCTGAAAGCTGAAATCAACTGAACAAGCCCACAGGTTGACGTATGAACTATATGTCATTCATTAAACAGCTTTCTCAAGTCCGACTATATATTTACCTGAGAGAAAATTACATATTTTTGGTTTTGGGTTTGGTCTTTAATTGTTCCTTTAGATAAAAATCATTAAATTCCTTAGTCATACTGTTAGAGGAAGTGTCTCTGCTCTGACTCTACTAAAATCCACTTTGTTTTCCTATTCAGAGAGTCTATCACTGCTCTCTGATTTTTACCACTTTGATTTTTACCTCTTTGATTTTTACCACTTTTCTCCTTACCTTTGCCCTTGTTGGTCACTGTTGGCATGAAAGACCCCCTTTCTGGTTTTGTTTGCCTATCCAGGGAAAGGGCCGTCCCCCTCCCACACACCTTCAGAAGATACCAACTCAAACTGCCTGCAGTGATAGAACCAGTAGCTCGAGCTAGCTCACTGTCACCACCACATTCTTACACTCTAGCACCGTAGCTGAGGCTCAGAAAGAGACATGACATTTGGGGAAAGAAGAGAAAAATCTTTCAGTTTCAATAAAACTGAAAATTCCTATCCATCCCACGATGTTCATGAAGTCTGACATTTCTGATATCGCAACATTAGTCTCTTTTTGGTAGCTGCAACCACAAGTGATGTTATTATATAATGAATTAACTCAATTATGTAGTTAATACAGCTAAAAGTTCATATCCATCCCCCACAACCTGTATGAATACCACAAAGTCCTACATAATGGTGGCAAAACTCATTCAGTTAGTCAAACACATTCCCGCAGCATTATCCATGTGCCTGTCTCCAGGCTGTGGAAACAGAAGTGACTAAGATGAAGTACTTGCCTTCAAAGAGATCCTTGATGAAATAACAGTGAGATAAACAGACTCCTAGGAGATCATTAAAGAGTTCCAATTAAGTGCATTTAGAGAGTGTGCACAAAATTCTAACATAGCATAAAGAAATGCACTCCTAACTTACAATGTAAAATGTACAAAGATTTTCCAGAGAAACATTACTGAAGGTGTGGCACAGGCTCAAGCTCCTGGTGCCTAAAACTCTCAGCAAACTTTGTTATAACCAGGCCCATCTCCAACCACCCCACACTCTCTACACAGGGACTATAACTGCCATTGTAAATAATGAAGTTGAGATAAACTGGCCTGACTGTAGCTTCCTGAGCCAACAAGTTATTTGCCAAACTAGCTTGGTTTGGAACTTTTCAAAGTATGGCTAATAATTAGCCAGGCTGTAACTATCCAGATGTGAGCTTACCTATCTACCAAAAGGTGAGCACCTGTGATTCTGAAACCGTGACATCTGTTCATATACACGTTACAGATGAGGATGCAAACTTGGGAGAAGTTTACCATCTGCTTTGTTACTCTTTTCTAGCTCAAGGACCACTAAATAAATCAGTTCTATGCGCAAAGTAAAAAGACACAGTCTTTAAGCCTCCAACGTGTACCTTCATCAAAAATCTCTATGAGGCCTTTTCTGGGGAAAGTTGTATCTCACCTATGTTATTTCTTACTCTAAACCTCCACACAAATTTTACAAATAAAATATATTGATTATTTATCTTGCAAATGTATATTTGATATTATCTTACTATAGATACTGAGGTAGGTGTTAGGAATCCCAACAGGGTAGAATTCATAGATTTAGGGGCAAAGATATTGCACAAGTAATTGTAAACATGATGGGTATCATAAAAGGCAAATTCAATGTGCTGTGGAGAATGGAAGCAGATGCTTTTAACAGTGACTTCTAAAGAACTACTGTGGGAAATTGAGATTTCACATTAAAATCAATAGGGCTGGAGCTGTATGCCTCGTTTTTTAGAGATTGTACTGTGAACGGCTGCGCTTCTTACTCCAGTATACCCAGGAGAGAATCAAGGCGCCAATCGGATAAACACAATGCCTCTTTCTGGGGCTTCAATTTCACTTGAAGATTTGGGAAAACAAACATATTTTGTATTAAAACAAATATAGATATATTATAGGGTAGACTGTATGCATGTTAAAGATAAAAGATGAAACTTCAAAGAAATTTCACACTGGCAGTGATTCTCTTTGAACTACACCCCCAAACTCCCTAGGGGTGAATATTCATTCTCCTCTGCCTTTAGGGGGACTGTATAAAAAATTAATATTTAGAAAGTAGTAGAAAGAGCATGTAGTAAAACCGATTTGGATTTAGACCTGGCACTGCTAAGAATATCTGGGTAGACATTTCTTAACTAGGTATCCTGGGCAACTCAGTTTCTCAGGGAGAACATAGAGTAGAAGCCTGCCTCTCGACATGGCTGGGAAGGTTTAATCAGATAATAAATAGAGATTTTTTGAGTCAGTGTTTGCTACAATCTAGGTGCTCTGTTAGTTACTTCTTCCCAGTAGCAGTGACACACATAGTTGTCTAACAGCCTCACTGTTTAAACTCAGCACAGCTAGAACTACAGAAGGAACAACTGAAGAAAGCAGGTTTTAGAAAGCCCCGTGTTATGTTCCCATCTGTTTATTCATTAGCATAATAGCTACCGTAATAACAGCTAACAAATGTGAGGATATGTGTGGTGAATCCAAAATGCTTGTAAACTGTAATTTAAGGAAACAAAACAAACAAACCTACCCATTTTCCATATGTTGATATATTCTTACTCCATGTTGCTATTTTTATACATTTTATATTATGAAAGAGAAAGAGAGAGAGAGAGAGAGAGAGAGAGAGAGAGAGAGGGAGAACAAAAGAAAACCCACAGCCAGGACTGTCTGTTTCCCCCTAATGAAGAGAACGTAGAAGTTAAGAGTATAAGTGTGCTTGCTAAGTGCTAAATCAATGTACAATTGGCAAGTGTGGTTGGGATGATTGTACTTACGAGGGCTCTGAAATCCTCAATACCAAATACTCTCATATCTGGACAATTAATATGTTTTTTTATTAAATTCAATTTTAACTGAATTTTGCTCTCTCCTTCAATGTTGTAAGCCCCAATTGTTGAGGCAGACTGAAAAATTTAAGAAAACTAGCTCCTTTTGTCCTGCTATTTTTCACTTGTAGAGACACATAAAAAGCAAAATATAAACACTGTCACTTTATTTTTCCCAAATATTTTACATCTAAAATAGAATGAAATGTCTTGGTACACCAATGGGCCAATTAAATAATTTCTACTTGTTTTACTTAATGAGATCAAGGAAAAATAAAGTATACCCAAGTGATGTTGACTCTCACATCTTTGATATTTGAAATATAGTACTTTATAGTTCAAGGGCAATCACTTTCACTTGAGTTGTTGGTTCAGGATTATCATCTGAATCTTTAGTAAAGCAGGTAGGTAAATTTTGTTAGGAGCATTCTGCCATAGACAAGGTCAAGGTCAGGTCAGCAGGTATAAATAAGGCAGGTGTCCTCGAGGGCACCAGAGAAGTGATTTCCAATGAAAATGTCACGCATGTGTGCTGCATACCCACCAACAGTCCTAACTGGCACCACCAGCCTCAAGACTGGAGGGTTGTGATGATTTCCTTTCCGCTGACAGAACACCAGGAATTCTAGTCACACTGAAACTAAACAATGAAAAGTAAGTGTACTGTGATAACCAAATGAGCCTCACATTTCCTTAATGTTTCTGATTATTGACAAGTCCTCCAGTGACTTGATAAATGCCAGCCCAAAATATTAGTTCACAGATGAATCTGATAGGACTTGAGAGTTTCGCAAAGATATTTACAGTAGATAGACTGCGTTTAGGGTATATTCTCCACATGACACAGTTCTCCAGATTTTTGTTTGTTTTTTGTTTTAGTAATGATTTGTTTCTTAAATACTTCTGGTCTTCAGACTCTGAAATTCTTCTGAAATGATGGGCATATGTCTACATTTTCAATTATATTTGTTTTGTGTCCCAAATATAAGATGGTCTCTCTTACCTGCATTTTCTTCCCATTTATTTTCTCATTCAGGGAAGGACTTTTGAGAGCCACAGAGCCAAAACTAAGTCTAGTTAATTTGCCATTCTTGAACTGTTCTTATTCTGTATTGCCAGTAATCAATCTCCAAGTACTCACTTTTTAAAGCCTGTGGAAAGTTGACTTTCTTTTAGGGTGGATGTGGAATGTACCGAGTGATATGCTTGAATTTAACATCAGTCTCAATGTCTACTCCCCTGGAAAACTTTCTAAGAGGAACCACCACAATGAAAATGAACCTGAAAGTTGTGTGAAGTTCTTGGTTGAGCCGTGTCTGATTTAAGGAGGCAGATTTCAGAGCTTTGAAATTCCAGGGATGATGCTACTCGTCCTACAACATGATTGAACAAATTGTCTGGTAATCCCCACATGCTCACTTATTCATTCAACAAATATCATGTGTGCTCCTGCTACATGGTAATTCCCACGGCAGGCACCAGAAACATAGAAGAAAACAAGACAAACAACAGTCTTGTCTCATGAAACTTATATATTGGGAAAGGAAAGGTACCATGAAAATAAATGCATATATAAACTGGCATAGTTTCAGATACTAACATGTAATTGGAAGAAAATAAAGCAGAACAATGGAATGGAAGGTGATGGTAAGCATGTAGTTAGAATAGTTGTAAGAGATCTGTCTGAAAAGATAACATTTGAAGAGAGGTACAGGTGTTGAAAGGAGCTAGCCAGGCAGAAGTTTGAGGAACAGCTTTCTGTGGGAAGCACAGCCTGTGGGAAGGTGTAGGCACAAGCTACTGTACTGGAAGATGGCCTGCCTGGAGCAGAACAGGCAAGGCAATGAGCAGTAAAAGATTACCTGTGACCACACACTAGAGAGTCATAAGAAAACATTCAGATTTTATTCCAGTTGCAAAAGAACATCATTGAGGGGCTTCAGTTAAGGAGAATAATAGATTTTACATATTATGATCTTATTTCCTACTATTTTAGAATTAGTTGTGAAAGGGGAGAATAGAGAAAAGGCAACAAGTTAGGACACAATTGCACAGAAATTTGGGTCAGTGATTGTGAAAATAGTGAAGCATGGTGGGCTGTGAGATGGGTTTTGAAGATGAAGCAGAAGGACTTCACTGGTAGATTGGCTCATGGGGAGAAGATGCTAAGGAAAGAGATCCTGAATAGTACCTTGGTTTCTGGACAAATCAAAACAAATGAAACAATTGGTGAGGTAAATCACTGTTACACAGGACACTAGAAAGAAGAGCTTTGCAGAGCAGTGGGAACAGAGGGATATAGGTGAGTGAGTTAAAGCATTAGGACTTTTTGGACATTTTAGACAACCCAAGTGGTTGCATCTAGTTGACTCTATTGCTTAAAGGAAGAAATCAGAGATGGGGATAGAATACTTGGTAATCATTATTGACCTGTTAAACATCATATTGTCCATAATAAATTTTAAATGTTTACCCCTTATTACTTGTCTATATAATTGTTGTATTATGAGATATCCCATCAATGTGAATCTCAGTCACACAATTTCAAGAGTTACAGATTCCACCATGTTTCTTTTTCTCTCTCTTTTTTTTTTTTTGGTACCAGGAATCAAACTCAGGACCCTGTGCTTGTCAGGCAGGTGCTGTGCCACTGAGCTACATCCCTGGTCCTCCACCGTGTTTTTTATGTGTCATATTTTGTGAAATCAGGAGTGCAAGAAGAAACTACTACAATTTAATATACATGAAGATTTAGTTTGACAAAGGCCATCATAAGTTAGCTGTTTTCTGATTCAATGACTCCAGCCAAGGACTATTTCTTCTTTATATTTTGAAGGGAATTCGTACATAAGCAATGGATAAATAGTCACAAAGTGGAATCCTTTTTTGGTGGAATCCATCTTTTAAAAATTAATTTTTCTGAAAATTGTGTAAGGGTGGTGCATCTTATCATTAGCTAACTTTTTTCTTCTTTTTGTTGGGATTTCTTTAATTTATTCATAGCATTAACATGTTGGGAAATTAACTAGAAATGTTGCTCAGGAAAGAGTAGCAAAAACTCAAAATACCTACCCCTTACAAAAACATATGCTTCAAAAACTTCCAGAATATTTGCCATCAGAGTCATGTTATAGATATCCCAAGCAATGAGAAAATTGAGGGTACTATGCAATACACACTTAGCAATTTGTTTTAGACCACCTTTTATTTCCAAGACACAGAAGCAGAAGCTAGGAAAGCACAAATGTGACATGACTGAGCAGCCTCCAGAAGGTTAGAATTATAGAAAGAATATTGGAATTCTATGTTGATAAGCTGGGGAGATTTTTGTTAGCCAAACATGGAGTAGTTAGTAGAATTTTATTCACCTCCAAAATGTCAGGAATCTTGGATTCAGAGACTATAGTACTTGCTAATCATTTGAACCATAAGATAACATTTTAATGAGGATTATGTAATTTCACTGGAAGAGAAAATATTTTAAAGCCTTCCACTAGAAATTGATGGCTTGTTTTTAAAACTGTCTGACATGCTCTAAAGTATCAACATAGATTCGACACTAGGAAAGCAGGACTAGATGCTGCTTTGTCAGTTTGGTCTTGCATAATTGTGCTGTCTGATGTTAGAAGTCTCCATTTCTGGTGTAACTCTCTTTCCTCACACTGGGACGCAAGGCCACACTATTGTAAGTAATGGAATCAGAAATAATCTTTCACACTTTGTCCACAGCCTAAGCCCCAGTGTGTCCTGTGCATGGTGTTTCTCAGGCTGCCTATCAGACTGTGAAAAGCTTTCATGGAAGAGAAAGCAGGCATGAGTAGCATCACAGGCTGGGAATGTAAAGGATAAGGGCCCTCACAGACAAGAGTGTGGGCAAGCATATGACTGCAAGAGCAAAGTGTGCTTAGAAAAGAAGGCAGGGAAGATTAAAAAGGAGACGAAGACGCAGAAAAAGCACCCAAACGTTAAGAGCACAGCTCTGGAAGCAGAATGACCCCTTGTGCGCTGGGTCTGTCCTTAAGCAGTTGTGTGACCTTTGGCAAGTGGCTGAACACATCTGCTTCTTCTTTCTTATCAATATAATGAAGATAAGAGTAGCATCGACCTTACAAACTACTGTGAGATTTGAATGAATTAGTACATTTAATAGATTGAGTGGTAACAAGCAAGTAATAATCTCTTGGTGAATATGTACCTATTGTGGCAAAGCTTCAGAAAGCTTAAGAATGAGCTCAAAAACTTACCTTTGGTAAAGTTGGAGCTAATATTTGTAATTAGTCTTTATGCTTACCCAAGGACATCTTCCATAGCAGTGTACATATGTGCATGCAGGCAATGAAATCTTGGACCAGGGACCTGGGACAAAGAATACACATGAGTAGCAATGTAGTGTGTTTCAACTAAAAAAGTAATAACCACAGATTAAAGAACTTTGTGATGGGTCCAGAGGGGAGAAAACTCTTCACGGCAGGTTATTGATATTTTATGAGGATTTGATAAAGCAGAGCATTAGCAAGTGAGTGTTAAATTTGTGCAGGGTAATAAAGACTTCAAGAGGTAATAAGAATAGCGCACCCTGCACACAAAATGTGCTCTAAGAGACTTAGTAATTATCTGAATGAAAGGACATTGCCGTTTCCATAATAATGATTCCATTCCAGGGTCACGTATGGTTGACACTGTTATTGATGCCGCTCCATCTTCTGCAGCACAAGAAGCTGTTAGTCAGAAACAACCGTTTCCCGTGTTTGGTTCATTTCACTCTCACTTTTATCAAAATATTTAGAAAACATTGTAAAGCCCAGAGCCTTCCCAGAGAAAAGCTGTATGGCATAAAAAAAAAAAAAACACCAAAAATGTGAATTAGAGCAACCAAGAACGCTTAGTGAAAATAAAATTAAAAGCTTACATCAACAACACTTTAATTTTCATAGTCCTGGAGATGATGATGTGCAAAATTATTACTCTAATAATCTTTATGTCTTCCACAGGTGCATTTGGCTATTTTAACATATTTCAAAGAAAGGGTCTTAAATTTGAAATTGCAATTTCCACCAAAATTACAGAACAAGATTGTTGCTCTTGTGAATTACTATATTTGTGACCAATGCTCCTTCATAGAAAAAAACTTATAGCAAGATAAAGTTTCCAAGTACAGTATTTACTGTATTAGGAACCCCAGAGCCACACCCAGGTCTGATGACAGCCCATAAGGATTCATAACACTCAAGCTGCATTCTCACTCATGATTTATGATATGGAAAAATATGTGAGTCCCAACTGACAGAAGGAGAAGCATATGAGGTACATTTGAGAGAAAACCAGGTACAAGCTATTGAGTTGTCTCCCAGAGCAGTGACACAAAATGTTCTTGATTCTTTGAGCAAACAATTTATAACAAGAAGTGAAAAATGTTATCTACCAGTGAAACCTCTGCTTTGGGCCATTTTGTGCCACTAGAACAGAATAGTTGAGACTGGGTAATCTACATGCCTTGGTTATTCTTCTCTCATCACTGAGAAAATATCAGACACCCAGGATTAAGGAAGGAAAGGTTTATTTAGCTCACAGTTTGTGGAGGTTTCAGTCCATACTTGGCTGGTTTCAAGGCAGAGTGGCACATGGCAGAGGGCAAGTGTTCATGGCTATGGAACACAGAAAAGCAACAGGAGCAAAAGGGAGGAGTGGCAGAGGAAAGCAAGCCTCTTTCCCTCCCTTATATTGTAAGCAGACTACCTTCACCCATGCCTTCCTCTTGCACAGGCTCAGGATTAATACAAAGTAAGCACCCTGGCTCCCTGCTGAATCACACAGTCAACCTTCTAAACTTAAGTGGACACAATAAACAACATTCCAGAAGGGGAAGGGTGTGTCCTTTTCACCCAAGATGTAGAATTGCTGAGTCACTAAGCCAAAACTCCAAACTCCCCAAGTTGATACAATGTATCAACCATAACATTATAACACATGAAAATGTATTAGGCAAAAATTTTGAGGGGCTTGGGAGTCCAAGATCAAGACACTGGCGTCTAGCTGTGTTGTTTGTGGGCAAAAGCAAAGGGTAAGAATGCAACAGGGTAAAACTACATCTGTGATGCAATTTCGCAAACGTGTTAAGAACCCAGGAGAGCTATCGTAGTGTCTTTTCTGAACATGTACCAGGATGGACTTCTGGATTCATTTTTAAATTTGAGGAGAAAGAATCTTTGCTTTCTTGACAACTTGAACTTGATTTGCCTAGTGAAACTGTAGAAGTGGTAGCAAGATTTCACAGTATCAGGCAGTGCCAGCCCACAAGTAAATAGGTTCTGTGAGCCTATTCCCTCATCATCACCCAACCACTACTTTTCCAGCACCCCATAAATCATCCTCACCCTATTTATAAAGAAAACTCTGATATAGACTGAGAACAATGTGAATCTCATCTACTAAAACTATGTCTAATTCTACTAAGAGGCATTTTCACAACTGTCAAAACATAGAGACAAATTCCTAAGTCAGAGATTCAAGTGTCTAAAAAGTTAAATCAAGCCTTGTTTTTCTTCGAAATTACGAGTTCCAGAATGAAACATAAGAAACCTACAATTCATTTTATACCACCCCTTTCTCACCCTTGATATTGTCAGTCACTCCATTGTCCATGTGAGTTCCATAAATATCCCCCAATCTATCCCTCCATGCCCACCTTAACAGTCCAGTCCGCGCTACTATTATTGCCTTATGATGGCCAGCATACATTTCTCACTGATCCGTTTATTGTCCCTTTTATTCTCCTTATCTATTCTAAATCTGTGGAACACAATGTATACACATTACAAGATAGGTTTACAATGGTTGCTTGTAGAATCAGGGGCAAAAGAATGCAAAAGGGCCATTTGCACAACGGAGAGCCAGAGGATCCAGTCCAAGGTCAAAGACCTGGAGTTCACTACAGTCTCCTACAGGTCCATTTCAGGAAGCCACAGGGTCTGTGTTGGAAGGCGGAAGGGTTTGTGATGGAAAGCTGAAGAATCTGTGCTATGTGGTGGAGATGCATGCCCAGCGGAGATGGGGAAGATGGTAGCTTCTCCAAAGAAGCAGAAGTGAGCCCCAAGCTACAAGTCTATTGGTTGGTGCCACCCACACCTAGAGTGGGTCTTCCCTCTTCAGTAAGTCAGTCATCCAGACACACTCAGAACTGTTTAGCAACCGATCTGCTAGGTGTTTCTTATTCAAGTTGACATTGCACTTAGCTGTCACACTCTCTTATAGATAAACTCGTATTTTTAAAAGACTGATCAGCTCATATTACCCTCATTGGATTTCCAGGTATTATGGACAGTGAAGTACCCAAACTGACTCTACACCACTGGCCCATGCCAAACTTAATACCACACATTGTGCCTCTACGCCTCCTGCTTTCTAAACTCTGTCATAAAGACTTTTATTCAAGCTTAGTTTCTGCTTGCTGGCTGGTCTTGCCACTTTCCATTGTACTTGGCTGTGTATTGTGATTCTCCTCATTTTTACTTAAAAGATCAACTCCTTGGAGAAACCACTCCAGTGAGTAATTGCTTCTTTCTTAAAAAAAAAAAAACACATGCGCAGACTCACATAAAACACCATTCTTGATTACGTTTTCCAGCTAGATATTCTTTAGCATCTTGTAATTCAGTGATCTATCCAACTTAGAGTTGATTATCTACTCCATGATTTGCATGTTGCAGATCTCTGGCTCTGTAATGCCTGAGCTTGGGAGCCTGTTTTGTGTTGTGCACTGCTCTGTCCTCAGTATATAGCACAGTACCTTTCTTTGATTAAAGTCTCAATAGATACACACTGAACAAACCTTCTATCAAGACCTCTTTCTTTCCTATGCCACATAGGATGTTTTTGCATACTTTTATTAGATACTTAGATGAATTTAATCTTTCTTCTTCAATGTTTCACTTACACCATGTGAATTAAACTACTATCCACCCATGCCTCCTTCTTGGTCCTCTTTAACAGGACACAAAAGGCAGATTTGTTGCTTTCAATTATCAGTCATAATTTGAGACTCATAGATGTTGAGCTTTGAATGTTATCTTTATTTGTATCTGTATCATCTTCCTGTTTACTCATTATTAAGAGAGAAACATTCTGAATTTTTTTATTGTTGGCTTGGGTAGAACTGGATTAAAAACTTTAATGTAACAGAAATCCAAACTATGGGTCAAATTATAACTATAAAGCTACATATTTCAAATATGTTGAAATTAAAATATTATCTTTCTATATGTTCTAGTTTATCAAAAATTAGACAAAGTTGCAAAAAGTCATTAAAATTTTTGTCTACTCTCTCTTTTTGGCACCCTTCCCCACTTCTCTCCTTCCTTCTCTCAGTGAAATGTGAAACACACATTGTATAATAAGCTTATCCAATTGGAATAATCTGAAAATCTGCATAAATGTCACCTAAACTAAGTTTTCCAAGACTTTTCCTGCCTGACTGGTATAGACTTCATCTATTGAGCTATGCTGATATAGAATTTTAAAAGGTACACCTCAAGATTTAATTGCATTTTACACAAAAGTCAGCTAGTGAGCACTATTACCACTAGTTTTTTTAACCTAGAAATCTTTTGATATGCTAAATTATATGACTGATTCAATTTCTGATTATAATAACACTAAATCCATGTGGTTAGTAGAGATTATTCACTGACTGTCATATAATGGTAGCTAGATATAAACATCTATGCCAATTCTTTTGTATCATGCTCACTTACCAGATTTTGCTGTTATGGTCAAATCTGATAAATTCCTTGGAGCAGGGATTACATTGTTTTCTTTTCATTATTACAAAGTGGTAACTTTGCATTGAAAATGCTTTTAAATATCTGTGCAGTGAGAAATTTAAATTACTGAGTAATCTACAAAGAGGAGTATCTCTTTTGCCTTTCCTTATGCTCATACAAAATATTGTACTAAGAATTTTCTGCACATGATAGAGGTGTCTTGCTACTTACGGTGAGCCTTGTGCACCAAACATGAGAATTTATGCTAATAAGGTGACTCTTGTTGCAGCCGTAGCCTTCTGTCCATGTGCTATCAGCCTAACCTCAAAGATGAGGGGGTGATGGGAGATAGTTCAGTGATGTTGGCAACTAATCAACCAATCCTGCATATGTAATGAAGAACCAATAAAATCTTTGGCCCCCAAAACTTGGATGAGGTTCCAGGCTACTGTTACTCTCTGAATGTTGTCATATACCCATGGTGGTAGGGTGGCACAGCCTGAGCACACAGAATCTTCGTGGGTGGACTGTCCTTAGACATTGCCTCTTGCATGTCTTCTTTGGTTATAATGTATATCCTCTACTCTGCTCGGAGTCCGGCAGCTCTTAGTGAGACCTGTGAGTCCTAGTGAATTATCCTGCCTAAAAATGGTTTTTGGACTCCCCAGAATTTTCACTTGGCATCAGAAGTGATGAGGACTGTGTTTTCAGACTCTTTACAGTTTTTCTGACTCCTGGCAATAGATCTAAAAGTGAAACAAAGCAAAACACCAGCCTGCACAAATAGTATAAATGTAGAGAACCATGCGTTGAAAGTTACACTCAAGGAATGAAAAAAATTCCTTATTATTACAAATAAGTAAGAGAAATAGCTGCTTGATGCCCCCAAGAAATTCATCCAATGTAGCCTTTCACTACGTACACTTTAAGTTGCAGAATCATACAACCCGGTACCACTGTTCTAATATTCCTCAGTGTTTTACCTATCACTCCCTTCCCACTAATCTCCGACAATCACTGAACTTCATGTTGTCATCACAGTTTTGTTTCTCTCTAGAATGTCATATTGCTGGAAAAACACAGAACATAAACCTCTTGGATTGATTTCTTTCCCTTCATTACATTCAGTAAAGTTTCCTCTGTGTCTTTCCATGGTTTGCTGGGTTGTTTTCTGTAGCACCATAGTATAGTCCATTCCTTAGATATACCATAGTTTATTTATCCACTTCCATAAAGAAGGATGTCTTGGATGTTTTGAGTTTTAGCAATTCTGAATAAAGCTGTTATAAATACTCTTGTGGAGGTTTTCATATGGACATGATATTTCAATTACTTTGAGCAAGGAACATGATTGTTGGTTCATATATAAAAATACATTTATACATTTTACTTTTGTAAGAAAAATCTCCAGATCTTCCAAAGTGTCTGTACCACTAACAGTGAAAAAGAGTTCCTACTTTTACAAAAGTTGCTACTGTCAGTGTATTGGACTTTGGACATTAATAAGAGGACAGCGGTGCTTCACTATTGTTTCAGTTTGCATTTCCTGAATGAAACTGGACGTTAAGTATCTTTTCACATATTTTCTTGTTATCCGTATACCTTCTTTGCATAACTACCTATATCACGTCTTTTACTCATTTCTTGATTCAAGCTGTTCATTTTCCTATTGTTGGCTTTTAAATATTCTTAGTAATTTTGACTGACAGCCCTATATCAGATGAGTGTTTTGCAAATAATTTCTCTGTCAATGGCTTGTCTTCTCATTCTGTTGATTTCCTATACACGTGAACATATCTTAATATGCTATTTTAAAATAAAACCTTTTTAACTGTGATAGTTGCAAATTGGTTTTGATATGTAAAATGATGATAGAGGATGAAATAAGTATGAGTCTAGAAGCTTAGCATTTGTTTATCCTAAAGGTGGAAAGATTGGTGGAAAGGTAGCAGACAGAAAGTGTCCACATGGCAGTAGAAGATGAGAAAAAGATTTCTGTATTTGCACCTTATTTTGTAGTAAGAGAACTAACTAGACACCCAACTAGACATGCAAGAGAAGGTAATTTGACAGAGACAGAGAATGAGAGTCTAAGGAACTTCTGGGCATGAGATTTATCATGAAGCTGAATACAACGCATGATAAGGAGATTTCTGGTGGAATTGGACCATTTAGATCTAGACTTGTGGTTAGAATGCACATCAACTTTTCCTCAGGCCTGGAGCTTTGGAGAAGCACATATCTTGGGCACAAATCCAAAGACTACAGTAAATCTATAAAATAAGACTTCAGTGTTAAACCTGAACAAGTTAAATTCAGGAACTTGTCTGTGAACACACCTCCTTTACCACTAGATTACTAGCTGCGCCTCAAGATTAATCACACAAAAGATACCTTTACAGAGAGATTTAAACGTCTCTGGCTGCCCCCCAATTCGTTACTAGCCAAGAGTGGCTAAGTGCTCTTCCCCTGCTCTGCAAGCATTCCTCTACCCTTGCCTGTTAATTCTTGTTTGTCTTTTATGCCCCATGTTCAATGTGTTTAATGTATGAAGCTTTGGAAAGCCTCCTTTCAAAAGGCTTCCTCTATTCCACCCCAGGTAACTCAGGGCACTGTTGATTATAACATAGTCTCAATTAGAGATTTATGTAAATTAATCTTACATAAATTCATGGCAATTTTGTACATTTTTTGTATTTGTTGAACAACCTATCTTCCTTGTTGGACTGGTAATGTTAGAATTGTAAGGCTTTTTTTTTTTTTTTTTTTTTTTTTTTGCGGTACTGGGAATTGAACTCAGGACCCTGCGCTTGCTAGGCAGGCACTTATTCCACTGAGCTATATCCCCAGCTCCTGTAAGTCTTCATTTTTATCTCTGTTGTATATATTTGTATCTCTAACTTTTAGTATAATAACTAGCTCAGTAATTAGTATTAATAAAACGAATTCCTGTTTGCATGTAGTAATATACCAACCCTGTGTAGGAGAGGACTAGAGAATTGGGAAAGTTTGGGACCATAAAGTACCAAATTTATATGGAAAGCTCCTAGTAAATCTGAAGAGATAAAGCAGACAGTCAAGTGTGTATTCCTTGACTCTCATTATAACTGAGCCATGCTATTTTCTTTGAGAATAATATATTTTGAGGCCACAGACTCTGCGTTTATGCTAATTAATCTGATTGTAAATTGGTAAAAGTAGTATGCCATTTTATGATGCATTATCCAAAAGAATAGAGTCTTTCAGGTGGAAATAAAGTATATTTTAATTAGATCCACTAAGCAGAATCGAATGATCCAGAAAAAGTCGTATTTTGAAAGAGGTTTCATTTGTCTTGAATAACAATGCCCTATGAATAGCCACTAATTATAGAAAAGGAGGAGGACGACTATCTGGGTGCATGCAAAGTTAGATGATTTTAAATCGTGATGTTTTTAAAGAAACAGGTGAAGATGTTTAATAAGTTGAATCTTACTTTTCTTAAATAACTGTATTAAAAATCTGCTTGAAGCACCCTATTGTCATAAAACCCACATCAATTTCTGCCAGTGTTGGTGAACAGCCAATAGTGGGTGGGACGAATCAGGGCTGGCCTTCTGTTAATTAGGGGATAGCATCTAACTTTGCTACAGTTTTAGATTAGTTCTTAACTGAAATGGCTTATATGTGACTGTTATCGCTAATGAGAAAGGATATTAAATATGGATTATGTCTTTCATAGTCTGGCTAGCTGCGCATCTTGGACTTAATTCTTCCCATCTGTGACCCTTTACAATGCATTAACCACACCTTCACAGCAGCAGCCTTATTACAGTTAATCACGCTGAGGAAGCCATTGCACTAAACATATCATCAAGATGCTGACATTAGCCAAATATCTGTCAGACGGGTCAGGCAACAAAGAGCTAAATCTGAACGGTGCTTTCAGTGGCCTTTGAGCTTTTAAATCAACAGCATCGGAGTCTTCCTCTCCATCAAATAGTGGAGTACTGGCTGTCCAGATTACTGACATGGCCACATGGTTTACTGAAAACTATAGTAGTTACTGAAACTATAATATTACTAAAACTAAAAACTAAAATTATAATAGTTAATTAACCTGCTTGTTTAGAAATTTAAAGGCAAATGTTCTATTTAATTCTTTTTTATTTTAAAGATTAAAAAACTCACAAAACAACAATGAAGACAAAATCAAAACACAAAAACAACAAAAATGATCCATGACCTCAAAAGGAAATGATAGGAGTTAACGGTGGCTGCTGCGTTACGTACTGTTACCTTCAACAAGGTTGCTCAGTCCACCAGATGTAGGTGTAAACATTGTATTTCCTCCATACTATAAGAACCTGAAAGAGTAAATAATATCTAATTCTTATAATATGTATGTTCTTTAAATAAAAAATGATACACTGTAAATATATGGACTTCCAAGAAAGAACATAAGGTTTTAAAATCTTCAAGGAAAAAATGTCTAATGCTAATATATATGATAATTTTAGCACCTTATGGACTATTCCATAATGATATTTGTAATATTTGGAAATGTCATTTCATTGGCTCATGTAACCATTTCATTCATTATATAGTTTATTGTATGAAAATGTAAATGATGGGAATATCAAAATTTTAGGGGAGAGCAGGCTTCTCAGGGCTCTGAACATAAATGGAGAGAAAGAGACTAAAGGAACCAGAGACCTGGCACCTGCATGTAGTAAGCATGTTTGTTAAATTGAATCAGTGCTGCTCAGCTTTACAAGAGACAGTGATGAAAGGTCTGAAAGGTGGGGCTGGCAGATGGTCCTACCTTATACAAGACAGAATCTGTTGTACAGAAATAAGCTTTGAACAAAAAGCAAATATTCTTGTGGGACTGGGTGGATTATAGAGCAGGATGTAAAGAGCACATTGATAAAATGAGAATGTGACTCTTTTGCTATTTATGAAAAAATGATACTAAAAAGACATTGTCATAGCATTGCTGAGTGCGTTATCAATCATTATTATTAATAGTAAATTATACATAACCTATTTC